>JAGSMP010001641.1:0-45802 GCA_029286625.1 Parnassius orleans | reverse complement strand
TTTGGTGCATCGTAATTCACAGAATAGGCGATAACCTCGCAGACGATATTAAGTAATCCGTTGATGCTCTGCCTACCCTAAGCAAGTTACAGGCGTGATTATAAGTATGGATCAGAAATACTATCACCACCTGTCACGCTTTCACCCTAACTATTACTTAACAATGGTAGAAACAGTTCTTAGTAAGCCTTATTAAGCCTTAGTAATATTTATTGAACGGAAATGAATACAGTTCTTATATGTGGTTATGAATGAATCGGTATTACAATAAGAAAAATTGTGCAAAATTATAAGAAAAATATTTTTGAGAGTTCTTATTAACTAACGTATACATAGTTTAAATTGATTCCGCTAGATGTCGTTACTAGGTTTTTAAAACGCGGTAACGAAATGTTTCTGACATGTACTTAACTCCCGCCGTTGAGCCGCGCGTCAACTTATAGTGCATACGGTACCTATACGCTAAATTGTTTCTATTTCGTAGCTTATTCAACTACCTGCTTTCGATTTCAGTTGTTTGTTATTTGCTTTGTGATTTGGTTATTACCTACAAAACCAATGTAATATATATTTAATGTGGACAAAAATGCAAAAGGCATATAAAGCATAATCATCATTATTACATTCTTTCACAAGTCCACCGTTAAACATAGGCACCCCTCAAGGAATGCCACAAAGGACGACATCCATCGACTTCCTACATAATAATGCTCGCAAATCATACATAATAAGTATAATGTCCTCCGAACTGTATTTTGGTCGCGGGCTGCCGTCTGAAAGGAGACTAAGATTATAGTGCATGAGCTGATGCGCAAGCACAGGTGCACTTTCTATTCCCTTACTCTCATAGTCCGATGGGACGACTGTCCTACAGGACCGAAGAGAGATCAGGCGCAGGGCCAACAGCTGTTCGTGCTTTTCAAGGTAGGTGAATGTAACACCGCCACCAGACTACCTGACTCCGGGCGGCTACTGACTAATTTCAACCTAACCCGGGATTCGAACCCGGGACTTCATGACCGCGTTTACGACCACTAGACTAATAAGGCAGTTAATTTAGCGTAAGGTTAGCAGTTAATTACTTTTGTCTAGAAGTATTATAAATACTTCTAGTTTCCAATAATACAAATTAGGAAATAAGCTTAAAATTAACATAAATATTTTTTATTACACTGGCAATCGTGAAGCGTTGTTTTAATCACCCCGTATGATGTACTGAGGAAGGCATGGAGTGCCATGAGGCGTAAAGAATACTAATATAGGACCTTGTAATGTCGCACGGGTGTAAATATTACTGAAATACACAAAACTGCCGAGCGGTATAGAAATTTCGAAACATACTCGCTATACAAGGTAAGACTAAGGACGGAAACAAATGAAAACCTGAAAACATAATCAAGATAATTTATTTTATTTATGAAAAAAAAATCTTTCTTTCCTTCCATTTTAATATAGAATCAGGGTGCTAAACGAGCTCGCAGTCCACCTGATGGTAAGTGGATGCTAATAGACATTCTACATTTATCCTAGATTAAGAATCAAAATGCAGAAGCGTCGTCACCCCTGAGGACTAAGATGGAATACCTCATTTCCAGTAAAAAAGGTATCCGGTTCTCTACACTCACAAAAAACACACACAGCAGCATTGAGCTGCTATTTTACGCTGCTATTCTATGAGAGCGTGTGGTCTTACCCATGTCAAGTCAACCCATTCGTGCTACAACCATAATATAGCTACATAAAAATCCATATCAATTAATAAAAGTTCACAGCTGGCTCTCTCTCATTTTGGAAGGAATTCGTCTTAATCGCCATGCTTAGTAGGCGTTTCATACCTTTGACGCTGCTGCCCGTCGCCGGTCTGGTTATTTTTTATCTATCGTAAACAAGATGGTGATGCCGCCATCTATCGGAAGTCGTTAGATTTTTCTGTTATTCCAATTTCAAATTCAATTTCAAATTATTTTATTGTGAACTCGGGTTTTACCATGTAGTGGCAGTATAAGAATATCCACTACCCCATATCATCCCGTTGGTGTCGTAAGAGGCTCAAGACACAGGGGAAAAAAACAGGAGATGGGCAGCAGCGTCTTCCTAATAACGACTAAAAATAAAAAAAAACTCGGTTGCTAACCTGCTTGCCAAGCGTGGCAACTATGGCAAATGTCTCCCTCCCCCACATGAGGCAATCTATGGGTGAGACTAAATCTATAGGGTAACGGTAACGGTAATCTAATAAATTAAGATATAAATTCAAATATATGTAACTATCTCACTATAGCATATAAGTATATACATAACCCGGCTGCTAAGCAACTTGTTCGCACCTACGTTAAATATTCCCTTTACGGGGCAATCTATGGAAAAACCTATTTTCAGCAATAGACTTCGATATGCTGTGATGAATGTATGAATTTAAAAATTAAATTAAACATTACTACCTATTGATTTAAAGCAAATTTGAACATTTGAATCTAAGAGTACAGAAAAAATTCATTTAAAAAATTCATTTGTACACTTAATTCTGCAATATAATTGCAGCGTAATTATTTAAGCGTTCATATGAGAATACCATTTACAATACCAACCCCGTCAATTAGTAATAATTTATCAACCCAACTAACATTCGCTAATTACTATGAATTTAATTATTATTCAAAATTTGAGACATATAGTTAATTTTTAACCGATTCGAATACTTCAGCATGTTCATTACCTTTCTACATTGAAAACAAATTTGATTTGTCGGACTTCGCCATGCGTTAATTGCTATAGTGGAACCGCGTCCACTCGCCGCTGAAAACAATTTATTAGAATTTCGAATAGTGGACACTACAAAGGGACATTATATTTTTGGTAGTGTCATTTAAATTCTGTATGGTACAATTTTATTTATTTATTTTAACTTAATTGAACTTTACAAAAACAGTCAGGATCAAATAGCAATTTATTGGCAAAAGCATAAGGGGCTTAGTAACCGTGGCTTGGATACCTACGGTTAACTAATGCATGAGAAAGGAGCCCATTAAGCTGGCCCGAGGTGTAAGGCTGGCTCAAGATGAGCACTCTGAACTGGCTTGACGAGCCCATTTCAGATGTGTGTTGGAGGACTGTAGTGAGAGGAGCTCTCTTACTACCGCCGAAGCCAAGGTTGAGTTGCAAAGGAAAACGAATGGTAGTAAGTATGTATGGCAATTCACCACTCGCCCTATTCTCCGCACACAACAAAACATGAATAAAACGTATTAGAGGAAGAAAACTTTAGGGGATGGAACAAAAGATGCGTATATAGATAATATACGTAGTGTGAACATTACATAATTTTTCATGTCTTTAGATATTTCATTAAAATAAAAATCGTAATTTGCATATGCACATGCTGTCATATGCACATGCTGTCATATGATCATGGGACGATCTAGCAAGATAATATTATTAAAGACCTTGGTGTTAATTTTTTATAAAACTGAAGTGACAAGCGAACTTTCAGTCCACCTGATGGTAAGTGGCTACTGCAGTCTATGGGCGCCTACAGTCAACTTCAAACAAAGAAGGCTAAATATGCGTTGTCACCTCTGACGACTAATATGGAATGCCTCACGGCCGTAATTATACTGGCTCTCTATATCAGGGGTTCCTAAACTTTTAAGGTAATGGAACACTCACCAAATCCCTTTAATTTTTTGGAACCATACATCAAATGATAACAAATTAAAGACAGTGACATTTAAATAAGAACAAAAACTTTCACTAAAATATTTTTAGAGTGGAACCTTTATCTCTAAATCTATGTAAGTGAAATATTTAAAAAAAAATACTAATTATTGCGCTGCACTTGAAATAACTAATTATAGTCCCGACTGCTCGCTAACTACCTACGTAACAACATTACTGTAATGGGAACTTCTCATCATATATTTTGGACAATTTCAAAATAATATTTAACCTAACTGTGGAAATATTTAAAAAGCAATATTAAATAAATTCGCGGAACCCTGCAGACGTTTCTACGGAACCCTTAGGTTCCGCGGAACCCACTTTAGGAATCTCTTCTCTATACTCTTCAGACCGGAACACAGCAGTGCAACATATGAGAGTGGAACTAACACATACGAACTTCTAGGCAGAAAAGGAGACCTACTACCTCGTAAATGCAATGAGTACAATATATAATGATATAAAGATAATTAAAATAAAGAATATTAGTAACTCTATTAACATTAATAACTCGAAGAAAGTTTAAAAATGCTTGTGTTAGGAGTGATTGGTTGAGTGTCTTAGTGACTAAGCAATGAGTTGCGGCGCTGAGGGCCGTTGGTTTCATTACATTTTATACAATTATTTATATCAATTGAAAATAAATCAAATTATAATTTTATGTTCTTGTCTAATATTTTTTTGGCTTTTCTTTCTTTAATTTTAAAATAAGCCGTGATATTTTTGTCCTCGACGGTGAATGTAACTCTAGTAACATTAGAAAGATACATATTCTCCAATTAAATACGAATTTTTATAGAAATCGTGATACATGATCGATTTGAGAAGTGAAATGATACATCATTAAATGAATTGGTGTAACGTTTGATCGTGACAAATAAAATTTGTCTCGCGTAAACAAACGCACTGAAAAAATGGCTGGCTTAGGCGACAGGATAAGGAAGATAATGGGCAAGTAATCATCGTCATCGTCAAGCCATCTATTTAACAAATTAAAGTATTTTTATTATCTGTCCTAATTATTACTTTAACTTAGACTTATTTTACTTTACCCAGACACTTATTTTTTTTATAAAATAAGAAAGACAAACGAGCACACAGTCCACCTCATGGTAAGTGGATGCTGTGGACAATAGACATCTACGTTATGTATAAGTGAAACGACCTGGATGGGTACACCAGGATCGCTTACGTGCTTCAATGTTCAACCGGGGAACGAACCCGGGTCCTACCAAAGTTAGGTGTTGTACTGACTAGTAAAGCAGAGGTATTAAAACGAACGTTGACATGACGAGCTATTTACTTGAGTTTAAAAAAATTATGAACATTACAAATAATATTACATTGCCTTATATACAATAAGATTACGCTCCCACTTAACGCGCCGTCTAAATAAAGTAGGTATACAAACATTATGGCTGCCTAACGTAAAAACATAAACATTAGATCGTGTGAACGGTGCGTAGTCACTTGTCCTCGTCGCGCGTCGTACGAATAATAGGTGCGTATGCGGCCATCTTGCGAAGGCAGGGTCAAGTGCATCGGTGGGCACTGCATAGCGTTGCATCGCGCGATGAGTAATCGTCATAGATCACGCCACTTGTGACGTCACGGATCGTACGATGTGGAGCGTTTAGATTCATAGATCACGCCACTTGTGACGTCATGGTTCGTACGATGTGGAGCGCTTAGATTATGCGAGTTTACTTGCCTACTCGCTACAATATGTATTATCACCCTTGGTGAATAAAATGGAATGCCCTGTTTCCAAAAAAGGGATCTTCGGTTCTCTACATTTACTATACGAAACACAGCAGCATTAAGCTGCTATTTCACGCTAGTATTCTGTGAGAGCGTGGTCCTTCCTCGGTCGAGCCGACCCATTGGTACAACCATATACCACCCCGTGTAGTGGCGGGTAAGAATACCCACTACCCCATATCTTCCCGTGGGTGTCGTAAGAGGCGACACAGGGAAACTGAGGCAGAAGATGGGTAGCAGCGTCTTTCTGATAACAGCAAAACAACAATAAAAAAACTGCGGTTGCCAACCCGCTCACCAGGCGTGGCAACTATGGCAATATACCCCCCATGATTAAAGTTACGAAGAGGCGGCCTCCAGTCCCCGGAGGCCCCGCTATTCCTGGCTACGGTGGTGACCATGGTAACGGCGGGGCAGGGGGTGCTAAGAATCTCTGGTGGAGGTTCGGTTGCCACCTAAGACAACTCGACCTGGCAACATATAACGCACGCACACTGAGGACTGACGAACAGATCCTGGAGCTGGAAGAAGAGATAGACAAGTTGCGCTGGAATATTAAAGGATTATCTGAGGTCCGAAGAGAGGGTGAGAACATGGTGATCCTCGAATCCGGCAACTTGTTTTATTACCGGGAGGGCGACCATCTGTCCCAAGGAGGTGTCGGCTTTATTGTCCACAAGTCTCTCGTTAACAACGTTGTAAAGATTGGGAGTGTGTCGACGAGGGTTGTGTACCTTATACTCAGAATCACCAAACGGTATTCGCTGAAGGTCATACAGGTTTACGCACCGACCTCGGCACATCCCGATGAGGAGGTGGAAGAAATGTATGAGGATATATCTAGAGCCATGCATTCCTCCAAAACCCACTATACGATGTTAATGGTAGACTTCAACGCAAAACTAGGTACAATAGAGATGAGCGGAAAGTAGGGAAATTCGGATTAGGGCAACGGAACTCAAGGGGCCAGCTGCTGGCCGACTTCATGGAGAAAGAGGGACTCTTTATGATGAACTCTTTCTTCCAGAAGCGGCCCCACAGGAAGTGGACCTGGTCGAGCCCCGACGGTTTGACAAAAAATGAGATTGACTTCATTATGACGACCAGACGACAACTGTTCAGTAATGTCTCAATGATCGCGAGGATGAAAACCGGCAGCGGGGTTTTGCAAGACCCGCCGCAAAAGAACACAAAAAATCTCCAATCACGCTCTTAATCTCATGGCTGTTAGACGGGAAATGAAGCTGCAGTCTTAATAGATAGATTTGACAGAATAGAGGCAACTGAACAGACAGATATCCAAATGCATGCGGCGGGACTTACGCAACTTTAATACTGCTCGTATTGAAGAAGCGATCGAGCGGAACCAGGGCTCCAAAGTTTTTGCTAGAGATCTGTCTGCCAGAAAGAGCCAGCTGTCGAAGCTGAAGACCGAGTATGGCAGCGTCATTTCCGGGACACCTGAAATTTTGAGTGAGATTGTGCTACGGGCAGCTGTACACATAATCGTTGCAGCCACACGTAGGTGTGAGTAACGATCCAAGAGCAAGTCTTATTCAACACTATTCCGATGATATTCTGGACGTCATTTTGAGCGAGATTAGAATGACTATCCAGCACCTAAAAAACGGCAAGGCTCCAAGCGGGGATGGAATTACAGCGGAGCTTCTGAAAGCGAGTGGAAAACCGGTACTTGAAATCCTTCAGAAGCTCTTGAATTCCGTTCTTCATGGTGGCACTACACCGGAGGCTTGGAGCAAAAGTGCGGTGGTCTTGTTCTTCAAGAAAGGCGACAACGTTCTCTTGAAGAACTACAGACCGATTTCCCTTCTAAGCCGCGACTACATGCTGTTTTCGAGAGTCATTACAATTCGTCTAGCATGCAGACTCGACGACTTCCAGTCTCCCGAACAAGCCGGTTTCCGAAAAGGCTTTAGCACCATAGACCACATACATACACTTCGGCAAATTGTACAGAAGTCCGAGGAGTGCAATTTGCCACTATGTCTGGCGTATGTGCTCTATAAGAAAGCCTTTAATTCCGTCGAAATTTGGGCGGTGCTGCAGTCCCTTCAGCGGTGCCAAGTTGACTGTCGGTATATCGAAGTGCTGAAGTGTTTGTACAGTAGGGCTACGATGGCTATCCGAGCGCAGAATAAGAGTACAAAACCTATACAACTGCAAAGAGGTGTAAGACAGGGTGACGTAATATCCCCGAAACTCTTCACCGCTGCATTGGAAGACGTTTTCAAGCTACTGGACTGGAAAGGATACGGTATTAACATCAACGGCGATTACGTCATTCACCTTCGATTTGCCGACGATATAGTCCTTATGGCACAATCGCTGGAGGACCTAAGCACTATAAATAATGATCTCAATAGTGCCTCCCAAGGGATAGGTCTGTCTTTTAAAAAAAAGATGAACATGGACAAAACAAAAATCATGTTTAATGTCCATGTCACACCTATGCCGGTAGTTGTTGGGAGCACTAAGCTCGAAGTTGTTGACGAGTATGTTTACCTGGGACAAATAGTCCGACTAGGTAAGTCCAACTTCGACCGAGAGATCAATCGACGGATTCAACTCGGCTGGGCAGTGTTCGGGAAATTGCGGCACATCTTCTCGTCAGGTATACCTCAAAACTTGAAAACGAGACTGTACAACCAGTGCGTGTTGCCAGTGATGATCTATGGAACTGAGACGTGGTCCTTCAATGCTGGCCGGATGAGGAAACTCAAGGTCGCTCAGCGAGCAATGGAATGGGTTATGCTCGGAGTTTCTCTGCGTGATAAACTTAGAAATGAGGATATCCGCAGTAGAACTAGAGTGACCGACATAGCCCAACGGATTAGTAAGCTGAATTGAAAATGGACTGGCGATATAGCTCGAATAACCGACAACCGATGGGGAAAAAAGGTTCTCGAGTTGCGATCTCGTACCAGCGGACGAAGTGTAGGGCGTCCTCCCACTAGATAGAGTGACGACCTGGTAAGATATGCAGGAAGTCGATGGATGCAGATGGCTCAGGACCGTGCTTTGTGGCATTCCTTGGGGGAGGCCTATGTTCAGCAGTGGACTTGTGAAGGGCTGTAATGATGATGATGAAGTATGTCAAATAACGACAACGTAAGACCATTTATGTTCGTTATATACAAAACGTTGTTTCATTAAATTAAATTATTTGAAAATTATTTGCGCCATTTTTAACTTATACGCGTGTGTCAAGTAGAGACGAAGCAACCCGTCCTTAGTCCATGTTACGTGCACAATTATAGTAATAAATAATCTATGAAATATATTAGAACAAATATAAGAAATGTGGGAAAAGATATTGATTATATCTTACGATCTGTGGCTTTAGTTTACTCCAGAAACTACGATCTACTACGATCCATTTGATTAAATTATACGAATGAAAGTAAAAACAGTTTTTATTACAAACTACTCGTTAAATGAAACAACATTAAGGCGTTCGTAAATTGTTGACCCAGCATAAGGTCTCGTAAAGTTTTTTTCGTGCATTTTGCCCCATTGAATGGCTGACAAAGATAAAAAATGTTTCATTTACCTTAACGAACCGTATTATATTTAGAAACCAGGTCAAAGCCACACCATAAAAATGCTTAGTTTCAACATAATTAAAAGTTTGTCTTCTGCTCATTGGCGCGTAGCATAATATTGTACTCGTAACTTTTTATGCGTTAAAATAATTGATTATCGCTTGGAGAAAACCTATTGACGTCGACAACAAAAGGGAAAACAGAGCCGCGGAACATATTCCAACAATAATCCGTTACCGGACGCGAACCGAAATCTCATTATGCATTCATTACATAGTCCTTCAAAATTTTGGTTGAGAAAATACGGCTGCAGTTTGAATCAAATTATTTTCGCTATATTATGTTTTAAATTTTTTATCTGGAAAAAATGTTCTCGAGTGGCAGCCTCGTACCGGTTAGCGAAGTGTAGGGTGGCCCCCAGACTAGAGTGACGACCTGGTAAAAGATGCAGGAAGTCGATGGATGCAGGTGGCTTAGGACCATGCTTTGTGGCAATCCTTGGCGGAGGCCTATGTTCAGCAGTGGACTTGAAAATGGCCGTAATAATAATAAAAAAAATTATATGAATGGGAATAACGTAAAATGTGATAAGTCATTTTTATAGTTTTCTGTTCGCGTCAACGATTGTAGAAAGTCAACTTGGCTAACCCCACCGAACGGATGTCAAGTTCCATAACAGTACCTTAAATCATAGTTTTGGAAATATATAACGTTCTCCAATAGATTTAAAATAAAAGTTGCTTTCTTTGGTATTGAATTTATAACTTGGCAAGTTTTAATTGTCAATAAATTAAGTAACCTTTTTAGCTTTAGCTTGTTGTTCCTTGGTCTCTGCCTGCGCCCTCCTTGGATTACAAGTGTGAAGCTACGTATATACGTATATTAATATTTTGAATATGTTCCAAGTTACCAGGGAAAAGCAATTCTCTTTATTAATATATGGATAAAAACGAAGTGAAAGCATTCAGGATGCTCTATTAGGCTGAGTTAGGGAGGCAAATATTATAAATTGTGGTTCTTATTTACGTAAATACCTAATAAATTATATGTATCTACACGCTGGTACGTTAACTTAGACATATAGGTTGTATTAGAAAAAAAGATGAAAAGAAAAGTTTAATATTTTATATCAGGCGACACCTTTTTTTGCGCTATGTCTATGCATGTCGGTCAGGACCGTACCTACTTTGATGCCTTCCTTGGTTGGGTGTAATGATGATGATAATAATTATTTTTACCACGTTATAATTAAGTAATTTTATTGTTTGTCTGTCTGTCTGTCGTCTTATCTTGCAACTCAATTTTTGAGCACTTCCCGATGACCTAGAGATTTGAAATTTTAAACATAGCTCAGAGTCGGATGACAATTCAGGAATATGAAAATAACATGGTATTGAATAAAACTACTTTTACGGATTATATCGCGTTTAATAAATTATTTTTATTAATTCCCGACGTTTCGGGTGCTTTACAGCACCCATGGTCACGGGGGACTGAGGTGATTGACGTCCCGATGTCAGCGTTAACCCGGAGTACCTTCAGCTTTTTTAATTATTAATTTTGGTCCGATCTACGCAAAATGAACTTACTGTGTCTTGAAGTCTTACAGTGGTATGCTTGGGTTTAGTTTTAATTTTATTAATTACAGGATCCCAAGCAGGTGGTAGTACCCCGCCTCCCTCTCTATTGAAAATAGGATGTTTTTTAATTTCAATAGCCTCACGTATCATCCTTGGCAGGAATCGATGTTCTTTCGCGAGAATTTGTGGTTTATCAAATCTAATGTAATGGCGGGGGCCGTCTAGGATATGATCGCAAACTGCAGAAGTACCCGAAACGTCGGGAATTAATAAAAATAATTTATTAAACGTGATATAATCCGTAAAAGTAGTTTTATTCAATGTGTAGTGTTCGCGTAAATATAAAATATCATAACATGGTATATTAATTTTTTAAGTACAAAATTAAAAAAAAGCCTTTTTACCTACCTGAGCTGTAGAGTATCTCTCTCCGAGCATGCGACTTACCTGATGTTAAATGTTCATCGCCGCCAAAAAACATCGGGTAACAGAAAAAACTAGGCTTTTAAAAATGAGTGGACTTCTTTTTGAAGAACCCTTAATAAATTGGGTCCAAAATAATTGCTGGTGACGGAAAACTCCACAACATAGTGGTGCGTGACGGAAATTTCCATGAAAAACGTACGATATGGATCAATCACTCCATTTCGTTCCGTGAGTGTCGTAAGAAGCGACTGTGAATAAAATAATTTAAAATTAAAAATTTTGTACAACCGACTTCAATATAAATTATTAAGAATAACTTAAAAACTATTGGTCAGACCTTGATCAAATTTATATGAGACCACATGAAAAGCACCAGCTTTCAAACAAAAAAAAATCGTTGAAATCGGTTCACCCTAAAAAAAGTTATGAGGTAAGACACAAAAAATGGGTGTGTGTAATGGTGTACACACTTAAGAAGTGAAACTTCTTTATGACACAATTTTATTTTTACTACTTAACAAAATAACATATTTACTACTTAACAAAAATTGGTTAAGTAAGGTTTAAGCAAAAAAAAAATAATTCGTATCAAGTTAAAGCCACAAACTAACTAGAAACACTCACGCGTCAGACGGAGGTCTCTGGTACATTTAATTTGGACCGTACAGGAAATTAGAACATGACATTTCTTTATTTTATATTTCAGCCTAGTATAATATATATATATATATATAAAATGGCATATATTAAATGGCAAAGGTATAAAGAAAAAATAAGAAGAAAAAAAATCTAAATCGTTTTTGAAATTACAAAAAAAAAATGAAATTTTTCGAAAATCGATACCCCGATATGGTATTTTTAACTACCATGAGCACATTTTTAATTTTTTTTTTGTATTTTTTTTGTAACAGCAACCTTAGTAGTACTGCTATTTACCACAACCTATAAATCCCAGAATACATGTAGTTTTTAAACAAAAATCAATCAAAATTATTTTTTCCCCTAAAATTTTGAAAGATTTTTACTTTCAGTCCACTTTCACTCATCGTGGTGTAAAAAAAAAGACACTATTATGGCAAGTTTTTTTAAAAATTGACGCAACTAACCAAAATTCTAAAATGGTATAATATTCTAGAAAAACTTCTGTGGGGCACAGGGTTTTTGCTGAAAAATGTTGCATGAATCAAAACAAAGGGTACAAATATTTACATTTATTTTATTTTTGCATTATTAATATTACAGTAAATGTTCGATGTTGTACAGCATTAATACAGGCATGCCATCGCCTTAAAAAGATCTTTTATTCGTCGTGCATATCTTCTACCATTGATATGATCCGTAGCCTGAGTGATATTTTGGCGACTCATCCAATGTTGAAATGGGTTTGAGTAAACCCTGTCTTTGAGACAACCCCAGTAGAAAAGTCAGGGGTTTAGGTCGGGTGAACGGGGTGGCCATAAACCAAGTCGCCCGATCCAACGCCCTGGGTACTCTTGGTTTAAATATTCTCGCACAAGACGGGCATAGTGAGCTGGGCAACCATCATTTTGAAACCACATGTTTTGTAAGTCACGCAAAGGCACGTCTTCTAATAATTCTGGCAAGTCGTTTTGTAAAAAGTTCAAATAATTATTTCCATGTAAGTTTCCTTGTAACTCAAAGGGCCCAATCACTTTTCCATTTAATATGCCCGTCCATAAGTTAATCTTTAATTGATATTGGGATTTGTCTGGTCTCATCAGGTGCGGATTTTCATTGCTCCAACTATGTAAGTTGTGAAGATTTAAATAGCCATTTTTCTTGCAGGTTGTTTCATCCGACCAGAGAACTTTATCTAAGAATTGGGGATCTTCCCTGTGATTTTGCAGCATTTTACGGCATCATTCTACGGATCATATCAATGGTAGAAGATATGCACGACGAATAAAAAGATCTTTTTTAAGGCGATGGCATGCCTGTATTAATGCCGGTGGCCAACAATTCGAACATTTACTGTAATATTAATAATGCAAAAAAATAAAATAAATGTAAATATTTGTACCCTTTGTTTTGATTCATGCAACATTTTTCAGCAAAAACCCTGTGCCCCACAGAAGTTTTTCTAGAATATTATACCATTTAGAATTTTGGTTAGTTGCGTCAATTTTAAAAACTTGCCATAATAGTGTCAGTTTTTTTTACCACGATGAGTGAAAGTGGACTGAAAGTAAAAATCTTTCAAAATTTAGGGAAAAATAATTTTGATTGATTTTTGTTTAAAACTACATGTATTCTGGGATTTATAAGGGTTGTGTGTAAATAGCAGTACTACTAAGGTTGCCGTTACAAAAAATACAAAAAAAAAATTAAAATGTGCTCATGGTGAAAACCAGGTATCGATTTTCGAAAATTTCATTTTTTTTGTAATTTCAAAACGATTTAGATTTTTCTTCTTATTTTTTCTTTATACCTTTGCCGTTTAATATATGCCATTATATATATATATATATATATACTAGGCTGAAATATAAAATAAAAATAATGTTCTAATTTCTAACGCGTCCAAATTAAAATAATGCCAGAGCTCCGTCTGACGCGTGAGTGTTTCTAGTTAGTTTGTGGCAACTTGATGAATATTTTTTGGCTTGCAATTTTGATGAAAATGACAAATATGTTATTTTTGTAGTAAATAATGAAAAATAAGGTGTGTCACTTCTCACTAATATTTACACATTTTGTGTGCTCACCAACAGGAAATGAACATTTTTGTTTGAAAGCTGGTGCTTTTCGGTCTCATATAAATGATCCAGGATTTTAAGTTATTCTTAATAATTTATATTGATCGGTTGTACAAATTTTATTTTAAATTATTTTATTCACAGTCTTCTTACTCACCACGGAACGAAATGGAGCCATTGATCCATATCATGCGTTTTTCATGGTACCTGTTGTGGAGTTTTCCAAGCTTATTTTGGACCCAATTTAAGGTTCTTCAAAAAATCCACTCATTTTAAAAGCCTAGTTTTCTGACCCGATGTTTGGCGGCGGCATTGGACATCAGAGGTCTCGGGCCCGTTATGCCAGAATTTGCTGATATTTATGTTACGCGAACTTCACGATGAATAAAACTACTTTTGCGGATTATATCGTTTAATAAATTATTTTTATTAATTCCCGACGTTTCGGGTACTTCTGCAGTTTGCGATCATATCTAGACGGCCCCGCCATTACATTAGATTTGATAAACCACAAATTCTCGCAGAGGCATGATTAAAGATGATGAAGAGTCTGTTAAACAATGAAGAGGGAGGCGGGTACCACCTGCGGGATCCTGTAATTAATAAAATAAAACTAAACACTATGCTTCGAGACACGACAGTTCATTTTGCGTGATCGGACCAAAATATAATTAAAAGCTGAAGGTACTCCGGGTTAACGCGACATCGAACGTCCTCATCCCCATGTGACATGGTGCTGTAGCAGCCAGAAACGTCGTTAATAAAATAATTTATAAAACGCGATATAATCCGTAAAAGTAGTTTTATTCAGCCTGTTATGTTCATGTTCTGAATTGTCATCCGACTCTGAGCTATGTTTAAAATTTCAAATCTCTGGGTCATCGGGAAGTACTCAAAAATTGAGTTGCAAGATAAGACGACAGACAGACGACAAACAATAAAATTACTTAATTATAACGTGGTAAAAAATTATTATCATCATCATTACACCAACCAAGGAAGGCATCAAAGTAGGTACGGTCCTGACCGACATGCTAGACTGCGCGCGCAGGTGTCGCCTGATATAATAAACTTTTCTTTTCATCTTTTTATACAACTATATGTCTAATGTTAATACCAGCGTGTGAACATATAATTACATATTATTTCCATGTAAGTTTCCTTGTAACTCAAAGGCCCAATTACTTTTCCATTTAATATGCCCGTCCATAAGTTAATCTTTAATTGATATTGGGATTTGTCTGGTCTCATCAGGTGCGGATTTTCATTGCTCCAACTATGTAAGTTGAAGATTTAAATAGCCATTTTCTTGCAGGTTGTTTCATCCGACCACAGAACTTTATCTAAGAATGGGGATCTTCCTGTGATTTTGCAGCATTTACGGCAAAATGCGACCCGTAGTGGATAGTCCCGGTAATAACGTCTGCACACGCCTGTAGTGGTATGGGTGAAGCCTGTAACGTTTAAGAATTCGATGCCCAGAACTTTTTGGGATTCCCGTAGCTAGTTCTATGGCACGTACCGAGGTAGTCGAATCGTTTTCTATTTCTTTTGAGAACTTCTTCATCGCGTCCCAATCTAGGTCTTCCAGCGTTTCTCCCGGCAGATGGTAAACGACCCTCCACAAACGCATGCACATTAATAAATACTCGATAATCAGGGTGTCTTTGAGCGGGTACCTTTTTCGATACAATCTGCTAGTAGCGTTAGCATTGCATCGGCATACTCCATAAATGAGATGCATATTAGCGTATTCAACGGTGTGTACGGTAGCGGCATGATAAACGCTAAACAGTCCAAAATACGCCAATAGTCCAATTCACAAAACACACAATCACAGTCCAAAATAATGCCAGGTCAGTTCAGTTTGCAGATCACAAGTCCAAAAGCGACGCCAAAAGTCGTTAGTACGAGAGCCACATCAATTGAATATGGAACGGTGCACAGTAAACAAAGGAGCAGGTGTACTGACAGACTTGTTGAGAACACTAAAGCAACTTGTCACCTGCCCCTATTGTTATTAAACAACGAACATCATCTATCTCTCTCAACGTATAGTCTCCCTCTATCTATCGCTCTCTAACTAAAATTTTACTGACTACGCACATCTGCAATTCAAGTTCTAAGAACTTGCAACAAAAACCTTTTTGCACATAGTGTAGTGTAGTGAAAGTGATTAACTAGCAACAAAATTTATGTTCAAAATTTCGGTTCTTGTTTAGAAATAGTAGGCTTTTTTTTGTGGCTAGTTATTTAAGAGTATTATTATACCATTTTAGAAATTTGGTTAGTTGCGTCAATTTTAGAAAAACTTGCCATTGCCAGTACTTTTTTTACGATGAGTGAAAGTGGACTGAAAGTAAAAACTTTCAAAATATTAGGGGAAAAAATAATTTTGATTGATTTTTGTTTAAAAACTACATGTATTCTGGGGTTTATAAGGGTTGTGGTAAATAGCAGTACTACTAAGGTTGCCGTTACAAAAAAAAAAAAAAAAAAAAATTAAAAATGTGCTCATGGTAGTTAAAAATACCATATCGGGGTATCGATTTTCAAAGAATTTCATTTTTTATTTTAGTAGTCATGAGCAGGTCCACCCTCTGGTGCCCGTTTATCGTTGAATTTTGGGACACGTTGTATATATATATATATATATATATATATATTTGCCATTTAATTACTATTTTTTTATTATTACTTTATTATGAAGAAGGAGAATTAGTAGAAATAAAATGCATTGTGTATATTATTTATTATATGATTTATTTTTTAACTTTTTTATGATTGTTTGAGGCTTTTCTTTGCATCTTTGGAAATCTACGCTCTCGATTCTAATGATGTCCGTGCATTTCAGAATCCCATCCGTGGTATACGCTTTAGAGTAAACATTTAATCGCTCACTTGCTGCCTGCTCTTGAATATTTTCAGTGGAAAGATTCTCTTCAATACATTCAATATCCAGTGCAGTGAGCTGGAAAAAGAATATTTAAATATATAAATTACAAGTAGTTAACTTTTAATATGGGCGCTATTTGTAATTGTTGTTGTAAATTGTTGTTGCTTATTAATGTTTTAATAGACAATGTCAAGACAAGAAGAGGTCATAGTAATCAGACAAAGTTACTTTCATATAAACCTAAGAAGCTTTCACAATTATACAGAAATTTTCAATAATTTTGAACATGATTATCATTGATACCTAAGATATTAAGCACATTGTAGCAATTTTTGATAGAAGGTTGGGAGGATAGAAGTACTTGTTAAATTTTAATAAAAAATAATAATATAAAGAGATAAATTTAACATAGCTTATTATATTTATTTATTTTATTTATTTATTTAGATAGATACACCATCGACAATATCAATATGCATTGTTACGAACGAAATACAATTTTTTAGACAAAGGATATGTCTTTACAGGTGTATACATCATTATATGAAAAAAAAAAACTAAACAACATACATATAAACTCTAAACAAACACAAATCAAACTAATTGAGCAAAAGCACAACATCCAATAAAAAAAATTGCAATAAATAATAGTTTAGAATAATTAATCGGGCAAGGTAGGTAATAGTAAGTCTTTACATTTTCTTTTGAATACACGTTCGGGGTCGCTAAAGATGTCGATGTCATGATTGTTTAAGCTGTTATAAGTTCGCATACATCTGTTTAACGGTGAAAACTTACCAAGATTTGTTCTACTGAAGGGAATATTTAATAAATTGGTAATTGGGTGTCTAGGAATATGATAGGGGATTTTAAGGCACACTTGCTGCAATAAACTGGGTGAAAATAACTTACCATGTAGAAGTTTATGTAGCGTCATTAGGTCTAAAAGTTTTCGTCAGTCAGCCAGTGAACTCATTCCGAGATGAGAAAGCCTAGATTTATAGTCAGTATAGTATGGACAGTTTTGAAATTTATAAGCGACGAATCGAGTGAAGTTTTTTTGAATACGCTTGATTCTGTCAACGTGTATTTTATAAGAAGGATTCCATATCACTGTGGCATATTCTAAACTGCTACGAATTAATGCATTGTAGATAGTTATCAGAGTCTGAGTATTTTTGAAGTCATAACATGCACGTTTAATAAAACCTAACATTTTCCATGAACGCGTTACCACGTTATCTATATGTTCTATAAAGCTAAGTTTGTTATCAAGAACTAGCCCAAGATCACGGGTGGATGAAGATTCACTCAATATGTCTTTATTAATGGAGTAACAAGAAGCAATAGTAGATTTATTCCTTGTGAATTTAATATAGGTACACTTACGAGATTAAGTTTCATTTTTTACCTATGCACCATTCATAGATGGAATCAAGGTCATTTTGCAAAGATAAAACATCATCCTGATTTTAATAGCCTTGAACAATTTTAAATCGTCGGCGAAAATGGAACATTGGCTGTACTTAATGTTATTTGTTATGTCATTAATAAACACTAAAAAGAATAGGACCAATATGTGAACCTTGGGGTACGCCTGAGAGCCACATAATCGTTGGACCTATATCCGCAATACAACACTTTGTAATCTATTTTTAAGATAAGATCTTAGCCAACGAAGTAAATTCCCATGTACACCGTATGAATTTAATTTAGATATTAGTAGTTGATGGTCCACGATATCAAATGCACTAGAAAAATTTGTATATATGGAATCCACCTGCATTTGACCATCCATTGCACTTGCAACTTTTGTGACGTAATCCATCAAATTGCTAACAGTAGATTTATCTTTGCAAAACCCGTGCTGTGCGTCCACAATAATATTTTTCAAATGATTTGTTAAAATTGGATAAACTAAGCGTTCAAATATCTTTGGATATAAACTTATAATCGATACCGGTCTATAATTTTTAACATTATCTTTATCTCCTTTCTTGTAAATGGGTATAACATTGGAACGTTTCCAATTCGCGGGAAAAGAACCAGTTAATAAAGATTTACTGAAAATTAGTTTAAGAGGAAGAGTTAGATATTTTGATGTAATTTTTATAAAAAAAAGGGGAATGCCGTCAGGGCCCGCTCCTTTGTAAATATCTAGTGACTTGAGTATACTTAGGATTTGACGTTCTGTTATTTCTATATCATGTAGAGAGCTTTGTGGATATACATTGGACAATATGGGAGCTGAAGTACACTGGGGTTGGGAGAACACAGATGAAAAATGTTGAGCAAAAAGATTACATATTACATATCGCCACTATTAGCGGATAAATCTTCTAGGTACATTTTTTTTGGAAAACTAGAATCGCAGGATTTACGATGACGGACGAACGACCAAAACTTTTAGAGATTTGACTGAATGGATTTTTCGGTATCACGTATATAGTCTAAATAGCTCTTAGAAGCCAACTTAACCCGTAGTTTAAGAGCTTAAGTTCTAGTGTGTCTCTTGGATTTTTATAAATTTTGTGCCTTAATCGGATCTTTTCTTTTTCTTTATCAGTTTAATTAAGTTTGGCGTGAACCAAGAACTTTAAATTACGTGGCTTCGTTTTGGGTACAGTTTCATCAATAATGGAATAAAGTATTTTGTAGAACCTAGATACCATGACATCGACCTCCTTACAATCATTAAATTCAAACCCCAATCAACTTTACTAACCTAGAATTTACTTTTGTATAATCCGCCTTTTAAAGTTGTGAGTAGCAAAGATTTACTATTCAACAAATGCAACTGACATATTCACATTTACCTCTAAAGCAGGATGATGACGAACAATTTTACTTATTGGACATGGACATTCGGCAACATTTATATCCTTAAGATTACTTAAAAACAAGGTCAAGGGTTCTGTTATTACTGTTTTTACAGCATTAAATTGTGATAAATTATTTAAAGACAAAAATCAATTAGCTGATAACCCACATTACAGTAATAATTGCTAGGGGTTAACTTTGAAATTGGTAACATCAATCCAGTCTATAAAATTTAAATTAAAGTCGCCCAATATTATTATGTCGTTACTATATGATTGCATTACAATATTGCAGTTGTCAAGAAAACCTTCCAATGAACTATTAGTTTCCGGAGGTGGTAAGTATACTACACAAAACAAGCAGTCAACGAGTTTACTGTTAATATTCACTCTCACCGAAACCCACAAGTCTTCATAACAGCTCTCAAAGTGGTTAACTCTTTTAGAGCACAGTTTTTTCGATACTGCTGCCAGCACACCTCCGCCTCGCTTGCCAGCGAGATGGGTAGATTTACGATCGCGTCTATAAACATTGAAGTTTGCGCCGAATAGTTCACCGTCCAATATTGTGTCGTCAAGCCATGTTTCAGTTCCCACTATTATATCATAATTGGCAACCAGTGAAGACAGCTTAATGATGTCTGTTCTAGTTTTGAGACCTCTGAAATTTTGATAGTATATATTGAATTTTAATTAGATAGTTACGATCTTAGTAATATGGCATATCAAATTTTGTAGTTACAAGTTTTTCAGAGAGTCATAACATTTTATTTGTTTCGCAGGGTATGATCCTCTTTTCACAAAAATACGACCATTACGGATCCAAACATATTTATAACCCTTTTCACGTGCAATGTTTCTGGTGCTAGCATGTAGTTTTTTGTTATGAGGGGATAAATGTTTAGAAACGTATACAGGCGATTTATTGCCACCATATCCCAAATGAGAAGAATTAAGTTTGTTCATCGTGTTTTTCTTATTGAAACTAGAAACCGCCGCCAATATTTCGTCACGTTTCTTTACGGACTGCAACTTAATTATGATAGAACGGTCATTATTATAATTCATTTTTCTAACTCTAGCTCCTGATAGAACTTCAGCATCCATAAAAGGGACGGAGATAGTAGAACAAAGTTGTTTCGCTAGGGACAGTAAATTTTTGGACTTATTTTCCGGAACGCCATTGATTTCTATGTTCGTTTCACGAATGTTGTTCCATAGGTTGAGTCTATCTGACATATCTAACACTTGACTGGATAGCATTAATTTTTCTTTAGTTACCAAGGTTAGTCGATCCTGTAAGTCTTTTATATCAGAATTCACCCGGTCATATTGAGAGCTAAGAAATTCCATACTTTTACGGATATCTTGTAAAGTAGCCAATTCACTCTTAATTTCATCCAACTCTTTAGAAAAAAACATCTTGACCGCTGATTCAACAGCCTCCGTTACAGACTGTTGTATTTCTCGACGTATAATATTTAGTAAAACTTCATCGTCCACGATACGAGAAGAACCAGGGGATAATGGTTGTTTCTCTGGAATTAGCGATTTGCGTTGAGTTACATTACATTCTTCAGAGTCGACGGATACCTGATCAGACGTAGATGAAAGCGAATCCATACGACAGCCTTGTACAGGGGTGTTAGTATTGTCGAACTTTTTTTGCTTACTTTTGCATGTGGGACATTTCCAATTGTCTTTCTTTTCCTTATCCATTAGACAAAATAACTTGTATGAATAATTTACGCATTCAATATCATAGGTGTCATTGCATAAGCAGCAATATAAAATTCGCGATTAGTAATTTTTTCAGAACAGCCCACACAGCATTTCACTTTCAGGCATTTTATTTAAACTGCATGCAATACCAGCCAAGCAAAAGTCACCGAAAAGCAAAGTATTTAAGCTTTAGTATGCAATGATATCGAGTTGCTAGTCGTTACTCAAACCCGCTTACAAGCCGCATCTAAGGAAGGATGTTGCGAGAAGAAGGTGCAAACTGCGTCGCTTACGCGTTTTTGTCAAACACTTTGGACGATAATGAAATTTGAATGATCGTTTTTGCACCGAATTATTATTGTTAGAATTTAAACCAATTTACACCAATTATATCACCAGGTACACTATATACAGCAACAAACAAACACTTAAGTTCAACACTATAAAGTTATTAGCACTTTTGCTGTAATTAAACTGTGGATTTATATATTTTTTGCGAGAGCACAAGTGTTGAGATGTTGTTCAGTTGACAGTTATATTACGAATTTTTACAGTTATATGACGAATTAATAAATCGTTAAAATATAAAAATGGAAATGGTTTTTGGGATCTATATTCACTAATCAATAAATACATGTAAAAAATTATTAAAAATGAATGAATAAATCATTAAAAATTAATAATTTGTAAAAATGTACGATACTTACAATCAAAAATTGAGGTTAACATAAAATAAATACCAAAATTACACCCACGTGTTGGATCGGTTGGTCGAATCGGCACACCATTGGCGCGTGACAGTCGAGTGTAACAGAAAAGTGTGACGATTTTTTTCTCCCATACGTCGATAAAGAAGATTCACTTCAAAAAAAGAAAAAAAAAACATACAGTCGAATTTAGTACCGTCTACTTTTTGAAGTCGGTAGAAAATGCCAGAAAACATTTATGGCTTTCGGTAGACGGCGATATAACCATCTCTTTTACGCCATAATTAAAATTTTAGACAATTGTATACATTTAAAATTATCTTACTGCGTTGTACGAAAAAACTTCTAATTCAATCTCTTATTCTTCCTATGTTTGATTATGCCGATGTGTATTACATAGATGCAAGACAATGAAAAAATTACTTAGTCAATAAATTGGATCGACTTCTCAACAACTGTATCCGTTTCATTTTCGGTCTTTGAACTCTCGACTCTTTCTATCGCTCTCAACTTAAATGGTTGAATATCCCACAACGCAGGAATCTTGGAATTCTTGGCACTCTTTTCACT
Source organism: Parnassius orleans (assembly GCA_029286625.1). Taxonomy (NCBI): domain Eukaryota; kingdom Metazoa; phylum Arthropoda; class Insecta; order Lepidoptera; family Papilionidae; genus Parnassius; species Parnassius orleans. Next base: position 23,324 of record JAGSMP010001641.1, on the reverse strand, counting down.
ATCCTTAACGATCCATTGGCTCCAGAGTATTTGAAATGTAAGTTTCAATATCCCATTGTTGTTTGTCTTGTTTGTTGTGTAAGTTTCAATATCCAATTCCCATGATTGCAGTCTTCTGTCTCATAACAATCTCGTACTGCAAATTCCCTCTCACCGTACTGGTTTTCTCTCAAACTCTTTCGCTGTTACAGCTGTACGGCTCTGGAATGCGCTTCCCTTATCAACAATAAAATACCCTAACAAGTCAATTTTAAAACAAAACATAAAGAATTTTTGAATAGAATAGAATAGAATAGAGTAGTATAGAATAGAATAGAATATTTTTTTATTCAATATAGATCACATGTGTCATTCTTCAGACTTTGTTGTAATAGCGTATACTTAGCCACAAGAATGAATTACTGACTCTGTGGAGTCAAGAAACTGATATCACTAGCTTGTGTTTGTTCCGAGTATTTACAGAGTATATATCACTTTACTGCCACTGCCGTTTTTTACGCCATTTGTACCTTTAGTACAATAAAGTGTAAAAATAAATAAATAAAATACGTGACGAAGAGTAATGACGGGGAGTTTCACCATGCAAGACGTTCGGTACGTGCAACGCGTGACGATTGAGGCAAGTATTCTCCAAAAAAGGAAAAGGAGAGTCGTAAGGGGCAGTAAATACTTTGAAAACGTACATTGCGAGATATCTAAATGAAAAATATGATAAAAAAAGGTGATGAGACACACTATTAATTTATTTTTATATATTGTTTAAGGTATGTGAGGTATGTTATATATTGTTGGTACCTATACCGTCGATTTTAAATTTATATTAACGACTATATGCATCTGTTAGTGATCGTGTTACTTCTGAACGAATTGCCCGATTGGGGTCATATTCAAACAATAATATAATATTTTGTTGCGTGGCAATGGTTCATGATTATCAGTTATTCTAAAATCCAATAGGTGGCGCTGTTGTCAAGTTTTTAACAAATTCTGTATTTATAGAGAAATTTAATCATATTTACAATATATTATGTTGTCTTACTGCAAAATAAGTTATTGTGTAATTTCATAAGTGCATAGTGAATTCGAAGTGAATCTCAAATCGCCACCTACCGGAAAGGGCAGAACAATGTCTGTCGTGTCTAGCTAACTTGTTTACCATATACATAATGTAACATTTTAAATAATAAAAAACATTTGATGGACTGCGATCATGTCGTAGGTATTCAAACTTTCTCAAACAAATAATTGCTTTGTAAGGAAGGGTAAAGATCATTCTAGAAAAGTCTGCATGATATACTTATAGGGACCTTTTTATGTTCGGTTTTACGACGCGAAACATGTTTTATCTACGAAGCGGAGCCGAAGAACTTTATGTCTGGCTCTAAAAAGTCTGTCGGAGCTACATATATATTCAACTTATAGGACTCTTAAATGAAACTAATTTTTACGGATTATATCGCGTTTAATTTAAACTTTTTTAATTCCCGACGTTTCGGGTGTTTTACAGCACCCATGGTCACGGGAGGGACTGAGATGTTTGACGTCCCGATGTCATAGTTAGCCCGGCTACCTTCAGTTTTTTTTAATATTTAATATTAAGTATTAAAAAATTGAAGGTAGCTGGGCTAACATTTAATGTGTAGTCTTCGCGTAAATATAAGAAAACATTATTGTAGGACTCTTACTCTTCCGTCTAAGTTATACCTCTTTCTGCCGCCAAATAGCAGTGCTTTCACTTATGTGTTGCGGTCTAAAGGTTAGAGGTTAGAGAGGCAGTATAATTACAATTAATAGAATCGGGCGTTACTTTGCAGAAAACCTAATTACAGGTTGTGAGGAATTCCATCTTAGTCCTCAGAGGTGACAACGCGTTTTAGCCATCTTTGTTTGTGGTTGGCTGCAGGTGTTTTTGGACTGCAGTTCTCTTTAATTCGATAATCATTCCTAAACATAGTTACTTTTTGCAGGAAAACGATGAGGCTCGTGCAAATTTCAAGGTACGAGTATATATCGTGCTTCGATCCAATCTGTATAAAACCTTTAAAAACACTGATAATATAAAAAGTTAAATAGAACTATGTTTACGGATTTTATCGCGTTTAATTTACTTATTGTGCTTTACAGCACGTCTCGGGTGCTTTACAGCAACCCATGATCACGGGGGGACTGAGATGTTTGACGTCCCGATGTCCTAGTTAGCCCTGCTACATTCAGTGTTTGAATATTAATTTTTGGTTCGATCTACGAAGAATGAGCTTACAGTATCTTGAAGTCTTGCAGTGGTATGCTTAGGTTTGGATAAATTCATTTTTATTTAAATTTTCCGTTCGTTTTAAATTTAAACGTCGGGAATTAAAAATAAGTAAATTAAACGCGATAAAATCCGTAAACATAGTTATTCAATGTGTAGTGTTCGCGTAAATATAGGAAATCATTATAAAAAGTTAAAGTTACAGACTGATTGATAATGTAATGTGTGTGTAATTATAATATACTAAGTAAAAATGTAATTAGTAGTGTAAGCGTGCTATGTCAAATCACACCTACTATTAGGTAGACTATAATTTCGTTTGTCACTTTAATTATATAAACAAAACATAAATTACTGAATTTTAAATTTTTCAGTGTTTAAATACGCATTGTTACATGATATTGAAAAGAAAAAGATCATTGTTTTTTAACTGGCCTTTCCCCTAATTTTTACCGTAACCGCCATATTTGGCAGAAGTATAAAAAACCTTACCACCACTGAAATTTTTATAGAAAAATAAGCCAAATGCAATTGTAGGTATATTGTCGGCCTTTTAGAAATTAGTAGCCCATAATTTTGTACCACCTCGGAATTTAGTCGTGCGTAGCAGGAAATTCCTAGTAAAACGCATGAAGAATTTGTGCTTGGTGGTAGCGGACCGTGCTTTGTAATTTGACTTGTGATGGACTGTAATGATGATATTTATGAAAATGAAATGGATCTTTTATTTTCATTTAATATCTAGCAAATACAGGATATGGTACAAGTGACCGTCACCGGTCTGGGTATTTAACGCCTTGAAAAACGAGCACACAGTTTACCTGATGGTAAGTGTATGCTATGACCCACAGACATTTATCCTTTTATTTAATTATTTATTATAATCAAAATACAGATGCGTTGTCACTCCTGAGGACCAAGAATGCCTCGTTTCAGTAAAAAAGGATCTCCGGTTCTCTTAATTCACCATACTAAGCACAGCACCATGAAGCTGCTATTTTACGCGGGTATTCTGTGAGAGCGTGGTCCTCCCGTGGTCGAGCCGACACATTCGTGCTACAACTTTAATATAGCTGTAGCAAGGCTATATCACGTGAATGGTAATAGAATCTATAACGTCCCCACCATATGTATGTAGGTGCATATATTATCTTGTAATATCATTTCATAATTTGTTAATGTTTTAAGAGATGTTTTTAGTTTATCGTATAAGCGGAAGAACTATCTGCGCGCGGTACTTGAAAGGTATTCATAAAAAACCCCTTAATTACCAGTCAGGAGGCCGTTAAAGCTTACTACACTTAAAGGAGGTACTTAGAGTTAATGATCTCACGCTAAGGAAATCAAATATGCACAACAGAACTGGATGTGGCCTCTGATAGAAGAAATAATTCATTCGTCATCTACGTTCCACTAACAATATTTCGCTTGGTATCCCAGCACATTCATCCTCCTTCTTCAATAAATCATCCTCGGTTACAGCTGTAAGCTTGTGGAACATCTTGCCTTTATATATTCGACGTGCTCAGTCCCAATTTTGCTTTAAAAATATACTCTAAACTTTTGCGGAAAAAGGTTGTCTGGAAGAAATCGCTTCCAGAGCGATAAGACCGCCTATTATAATTTCTATATATATATTTCATTTTGTCTTGTTTTAATGTGTATTAGTGTACAATAAAGAATATATTGATTGATTGGTAATTGATTGAAAGTGCGTATTGATAAATCACATGCTTATGTCTGTAGTTATAGCTAAGCGACGGCGTAAGAGAATCCACTACCCTCATTTCGTCCCGTATGTACCAAAAGAGGCAACAGAGAGAAACAAGAAAAGACAGCAGCATCTTTCTGAAAACGAATTAAAAAAAAATCAAACCTGTTCGCTGCCAAGCGTAGCATTTATAGCAAAATCGCCCCTTTGAGATAATCTAAAAAGGAGGTATTTGTTCAACAATGTACTTTCGATAGGCTGTAATGAAGAAATTTAATTTAATTGTAACCGTAATTTGCGTCCCATCACAAATTCAGTATATCGAAGGTGAGTTATGTATTGCCATATAATATAGTGGAATCGTTTCTTTTTATTAAGCTGAAGTGACAAACGAACTTACGATCCACCTGATGGTAGGTGGCTACCCGGCTCATGGACACCTGCAACCAACTTCAAAAAAGAAGACTATAGATGCGTGGCTACCTCTGAGGACTAAGATATAATGCCTCTCAGTCTGTTATTTTACTGGCTCTCTATACCCTACAGGCCGCAACATAGCAGTACAATCACTGTCCAGAAGGTGGAACACATCACACTTTTTTGCACTCTTCTTCTTCTTTAGCCTAAAAAGTTCACTGCTGAACATGAGCCTTTCCCGTTTTAGGATCGCAGTACCTACCAGACGGCTCGCACCATTGACGCTGCTCCCCGTCGCTGCTCTCGGTATGTTACGTCTGACGTAAACAGTAGATAGTTACCGCCATTTATTTACCGGAAACCATACAATATTTCTGACGATTTTCGAATTGCCTGTTTTGATACCACTGGACGAAATGGGGTTTTTGCATTTGGATTGCCGATATCACAACTAATTCCTATTCCTATTATTGTCAGTAGATGTCAAATGCTTAGGACAAAATACGTATAGTGCCATAATTTTCGTAACTCTAATTTACGTAACTTTATTTTACGCTGAATCTTACGCTTATACAAAAGAATTTGAGGTGCGTTGAGACAAAAAGTAATAAAGTTATAGCCTACGTCCCGCTGCTTGGTACATGCCTCCTTTCATTTCCAAGAGGGTTATGGATCAATTAGTCCGCCGCGCTGCCCTAGAGAATATTGGCGGACTGTACATGTTCCGGAAATATTTTATTCCTTAGACATGCAGGCTTTCTCACGATATTTTTCTTCACCACCGAGCACATGGAACTTTATTTTGAACATAACAATTTTATTGGTGCTGGCGAGGAACGAACCCGCATTGCTCGTGTACTGTGTAATTTACAGCCAGCGCTTATACCATTACCATTACATCCTGTTAAAATCCACTGCTGAACATAGTCCTCCCCAAAAAATTGCCCCATAATATTTGTCATAGTCCACGCTTGGCAAGCGGATTGGCAACTGCAGTTTTTTTTAATACAGATGATGACAGAAAGATGCTGCTGCCCATCTCCTGCTTTAATTTCCCTCTGTCGCCTTTAAGACAAATACTAGATTAAGTGGGGCATTGAATATTCTTAAACAGCCACTATACGGTAAATATAAAATATATAATAATAAATATTGTTTTTTTTATAGGTATATATTGTGTTGGATTATATTTATTAAAATACATTTTTAATAAAAAATATCCCGTCATCATCACCGCAACTCATTTTTTTACGATGGCAGTGATTCACTACCATTTCACCTGATAGTTAGTGGTGATGCAGCCGAAGATGGTAAAGCACTTGACTTAGCTTTACAAAAGTCTATTCACTCTAGCCTTGAAGACATTATAATCGGATGGAGACCGATGAGAGTTGACAGATCCGTTGGATACTATTATAAGTGTTACTGGTAACTTAAGAAAATAGCTAAACACCGATACCTTACGTAGTAATACCATGCTGCTACTTCATTATGGTTGCAGCATTAATTGGTCGTCTCAACAGGGGAGGGCCACACACCCACAAAACACTAACTATATAATAACAGTATAATAAAACTGTATTGTATGGTAAGTTACGCGGATCGCAACGCATCACTTTTACTAAGCCAATAAGTATGAGTACCTATTTATAAGCTGTATGATGTAATATAATTGAAAATAAAATTGTTAAAAATTATTTAGCTAAGATTCGCGTAATGAAATAAAATGTTGTTGCTTGCCTAGTTTGAAGAGCATCTCCCGACCTCCTTCAATTGTGTGCACCATCCCCATCAACACTAATCTCAACACAACTAACACTGCTACACCGTCGATAGTACATCTACCTCTAAACGAGGTGAAACACGTATTATGTGAAAAAGACTCTACAGTGGCCGACTGCTTAGATTACTCCATTTCCGTTTCGTCACGTGAATGTGGTATTATATTTGGCTGTAAAATATATGCAATATCGATCAATATTGTCCAGCTATGCTGTAGCATCCCAAATTAAATCAATTTACAAGCCTGGATTTGTTATCAGGGCGACAAAATTCTGCCGCTCTCTAGGTATTCTGTAGCATCTCAAATCACTGCAAGCCTGAATTTGTTATCAAGATGTGAAACGCCTACAGAAGCTGTTGAGGTTTATGAACAGACGACGAGTGTAAAGAGAGCAGGCGGATTCTGCCTGAAGAATTAATTTACTTGAATATAAAAACGTTACTGAAATTTCAGATTATCAGGTTATTGTTACTTTTAAATTTATATATCTTATATAAATATAAGACTTTTCTGGCATCTCCCATAATCGCCTCCTACGCCACCCACGGGACGTATGGGGTGATTAATTCTCTCATGTCGCCACATCACGGCATCCCTCATTACAAAAATCAAATTATCGCAATATAGCAAAAAATACAAAAATATCGAAAATGAAATTTTACTCATTTTCGGATTTGGTTTTCTGTTTCGCTTTCATCAAACGGTGCTCGTTTAAGTATAATAAATATTTGAATGCATTAAAAACTAATAAATAAAATAAACATAGTATATCTCTTCTAGATAATCTATACCTTACATAGGCCTACTAAGAGTAACGGTAATGAGCGCCTATCCACTCGCCATTGACTTTAGCAGATTACCCAATAAGCTCCCACCCAATACAATACCTTTAAAGATTTATTTAACGCCCCAATTTACCTGCATTTTGTAACTTTAAATTACTTCTCTAAGCGTACTTGAAATATTTATCCAGTAAAGTTCACACACAATTAATTTATTTACGTGACTGATTTTGGGCCTTGGTAGCATCTAAAGATTACCGTCATACTCCTTAATATGCGCATATCTCGTGCTCACACTGGTAGCTTAGTTCATGTAGGCAATTAAGATCCCAACAGAAAACCAGTGCTTTGGTAGCCCACAGAGTACCAATGAGGTGGGATTTTATATGAGATCACACACCAATTGTATGTACTCGTTTATGGCTCTTGATCATCGTTGTTATTACAACCTTTAACAATTCCATTGATAGGCCTTCCCCAAGTAATGTCATCCACGATCCTGAGCCATATGCATCCATCGATTTCCTGCATGTTTTTCCAGGTTATTACTCCATCTTGTCTCTTGTCTTTTCTATTAATCAATTAAAATTTCGTATTTTGTATTTCTCATAAATTTATTATAAGCTTACAAACTTTTATTGCATAACATTAAAGTTATCAAACAAGATACCAGTACCTGGCATTATATTTTTACCAAAACTACCAAAGTTCAATATATTTTTACAAATATACATATCTTAATTATTTTTTTCTAACAAATAATAATACAATTCATCTGTAGAGGATAGATGTAGGTGTTTATGGGTCAGGTGGACTATGTACCAGTTTGTCGCTCATACTTCTACAAAAATGACATGGTAATTCAGACTGAATAATTCACCTAAATTTCAAGTGAACTTGTGTTTGCTTCCAAATAACGTTGACGCTATTGAAACTTGTGTTCGCTTCCAAATAACGTTGACGCTATTGAATTTGTTGGGCACTCAATTTTAGCTTCCAATTTATCATCTGCAGTATCCAAAAGCAACGTTAGGGAACTCGCAGATAATATTTAGATAATATGTATTCCGCAAGCCCTGGAGCAGCTCCATTGTACCTAAAAATGTTAGCCGTATATTATCCTTACTTATTGTTTGCAATTTAGATATTCTTATTTAAATTTCTTCATAAAACCTCACATGAGTGTCGTAAAAGTCTACTAAATTCTGATATTATAAGTCAAAATGTACTCTTATATACATCGTAGTTTATGCTTCTTTAGGGTAAAAAGCATTTACAGAATTCTTATTTTGCACAGCAAATTGACAAATTCATCTAGTTGGTTGTCTTTTGTCTGTGGAAACTTTTTGTACAAACCTGACTAAGGAGTTGATTTAGATAACAATAGAACATAATCGAAAATAATTTGGAAAATCCAAAAGTGCACGCCTCATGTACGTTTCATTTAATTTTGATGAAAATAATAAATTGTATTCCTGACTTTTAAAATATATTATTTACGTGTTTTAAATTTAGCGCTCTATTATTTTAACAGGTAGTGTTACCTACAGGGAAAAAAATGTTTACCATAATAAATCGATTACATAAAGTATAAAATCGATATCGGCTGTATGGTACATTTGTCCTTTGTCTGTCAAATGCTAAAAAAAATATATGACAGCGCATTTAAAATTTTAATACACTGACCTCTACCTATATAAGAGGTCAATGTTTTAATAGCGGTAAAACTTATAAAAGTTTAAAATCATTTTATTAACAAACTACGCGTACTAGGCTATTAATATGAAATAGGAAACCAGTTGATGTAATTCTGAAGCTTATAAAAAAAAAACAGTCTCGATCCATCAATTTTTTCGGGAGTTATAGTGACCACATACAGGATCAACATCCGGGCGTCCACGTAATTTTTTTTCAAACCGTGTTTCTTCAAAGTAGCAACATAAAATGATTTTTAGAAAATATAAGATGGATTAATTAGAGTGTTTTCTTGATATAAGACCACTCATATTATCGTATAAGTGCAATATGGTTATGATAGAAGCATTTTAAGAACACAAAATTGCTTGACCTTAACATGTCGAGAGTAGAACACACCTATAACGCTTCGCATTATTAAGCGTACGAAACTGTATCTTACCTAAAGTTTTTTTTTAATACGTATCTTTTATAAAGTTGGTTTAGGTTTGTATAGGAAATTAAGTTTACTAGACCTATAACTGCGACTGTTGGTGGGTTTTTTTAAAGAAAAGGGTGACAAACGAGCACATGTTTCCTCGCTCGATAGTAGCTAGATGCTGTGGCCCAAAGACATCTACATCTGTCCTCGATTAAAAATCAAAATGACGAATGACGATGCGTTGTCATCCCTGAGGACTGATGACATCCTTGCGGTTCCCTACACTCACCGTACGAAATACAACAGCATTAAGCTGCTATTTCACCCTGTTATTCTGTGAAAGGGTAGGTTCTTTCCCGGTCAAGCCGACTTATTCGTACTTCAGCCATAATACAGCTGCAGCCTGTTTGTAAAATAAAAATTAAGCTTTGCAGCACTATATGAAACTCGAAACTTCAGTTATTTAAAATAAATAAATATTAAATCACTAAAAACAACCAAATGCATGATATGCCTCATAAACACCTTCATACTATCCTCGGTTAAGAAAAAAGAGTAGATCCGTTTAAACCCGCGGCAGCTAAGGAGGAATGTCATTTTACCAGCAAAAATTGTCACTAGTTCCCGTCACTCACCACACAGAAAACACTCTATATTTCCTTTTCACGCGGCTATTTCAGTTGAGGATGGTTTTTTCATGGACGTGCTGACCCATTTCTGGTGCAGCCATAACGCTGAAGAAGGTCATCCACTTAAAATATGTAGAAAAATATATCTGTGTTATGTTCTGTTTAATCCATCCCACCACTATAATATAAAGTCCATTTATCTAAAAATCTATTCTGTTTCAGCAATTCACACATATTATAATTTATTAATCACTCATTCTGAGAGACTAATATACTTTTCCATAGACTATTATGTAGCTCTATGATTGAAAAGTTGAATAGTAAAAGACAAGAAACTGGGATTAAACCAATTTTATATGACATAAAAAGACTCCGCAGTAACTGCACTGTTATAAGTTTAATTTGTTCCCACGTTAAAAAGGGATACTTACTTCGTAATATACCATCTACGCAGCACTTACACAAATGAGTCGGTATTCAGATATGAAAATCTTAATTTAAAATATTCATTTCGAGCACACGTCTCTTGTGGAATAACATTTCCAGGAGTAATTTCATAAGTGAGAGCCTTAAAAGTATTTTTTCATTTAAAATGAGAAAGTGCTAAAAATTGTTGGATGTATTTTTTACTTATGACAGAGTAGACAGGAATGTGTTATGGCAAACTCTGAACTCATTTGATTTTAGCGCTGGTTTGATACAGGCATTAAGGTCTCTTTATAGGGACTCTAGTGCTTTTGTCAGGATCAACGGGGTCTACTCGGACTGGTTTGGCATCCAAAAAGGTGTCAGACAGGGCTGTGTAGCTTCTCCGTGGCTGTTTAACCTATTTATGGACAGTTGTTTGCAAAGGACAATGTCCAGAATCGCCCTGTGCAATAAAAGCATCGGACATACACGATAATTAATTGTCTATTTTATTATATTAATTGCAAATACTTTTACAACACGGACTAGCTGCATTCCAAAATGAACATTAAAAAGTCTTCTACTCGACTAATAACATTAATCGCCGCCATCTTCGTCAAACATCATGTGGTGTCGAAAAATTATTAGGGATGCCCAATCGATTGTAATCGATTTTTTGAATTTTTAATGAACTGTTGAATATTTTTTAATCAGAATCACATTTTGAATTTATTTCGAATAAAGTAGCAAATAGAAGCTACAATAAAATGTTCAATTACCATTTCTTTTATATTCTTTTATGTTATTTTAAAGCATAATTTATAAAATCTACTATATCTAATGAATGAGGTCATACTCGATTTTAAATAGATGGTTAGAATAATGCTGAAAAAATATTCATAAAGATAACTATGCAGGATTTTTAATGATTTAGAAAGGTGTGTACTTTACTTCTTAAAACGATAACTTACGAGTTTACGACAATTAATATTTAAAAAACACTTATCGTTACTGCATTAATTATAAATGTGTTCTTTAAAAGATCAATATTGCAGACTAGATACAGATGTTATTAATATTGTTACAAGTATGGAAGAAGTAGACACGTATGTGTTATTATAAGTAAAGTAAGACATTGTCATACTTGTTATGGTATTAATATTATCGTATGATAAAGGTGATGTATGTAATACTTGTTTGTAACGTGCGGCTGTAGTAAATTTTAGAAATAACCATAAATCGTACCGTATTTGGTACTCCATTTTGATGTAACTAAATGGTCACTTGTCACTTGTCAGTCTCTCACCTGTGCTCTCACTTAGGCATGTCGATTTACTTTAAAAAACGATCTCCAAATCGATTCAAATCGAACATACTAGAATCGACTTTCGATTAAATCGAGTAACAGATCGATTCTCGATTAATCACGACATTTTCAAACATACCTAATATAGACACAGAACATTATTGATGATAATTTACTGCAACAAGTAATTGGATAGAAACATCATTAAATTAATAAACATAACACCACGCCTGTATTTCCCAAAAGTAGTAGGCAGGGGTGTGTAGTACTACCAATTAGCACCAGTTATGTTATACATCCCATGTAATAGGGGGTGCAATGCATACTATACACCGGGCACAAATCCAGACTCCGTACTACTACTGAACTTCAAGTTAGAAAACCTAATACTTTTCCCAACCCTGGGATCGAACGCAGAACAGAACAGAAAAGTCACAAGGAACAGATGTTCCAACTATGCAAAATTATGTCTTGAATCATTTGAAATATAGCTAGTCTTTCATAAGTTCGATTCGAGAGGTTTTGATCGATTCATTGAATCGATGGAGTGTTCTGTCGATATCAGGACATCGGACAAGAATTTTTCAGATTTATATCGATCTAGTAAATCGATTATTTTACTATAAACAATCGATTAAACGATTTCAGATTGACATGCTTAATTTTCATCACTCACTCTGTCAAAATTACATTGGCGTCTTTGTAATTGTATCGGTGTTTTGGTGACTTTCGGGAGTATATTGAACATTACGACTTGGTTATTTTAACATACCCTGATTGCTTTCAAAAAACTACTTACCTTGCTGTGATTTTCGGAACTGTACCGCTCAAACAATAACCTAGCATTCATAAACGGACTTACGCATACGCAATGGAAAGTGTATTTTGTGTAATTGCGATATCTTACCGTGTATATGCTAATGATAACATCTAAATGCTATCTGCCAATAAATACATACATTTTATTTTTTGTTAATACACAAACTTTTTTCTCATTTCAAATACCAATGCTAACAAAGCAGGTATGTTAACTAGATTATATGCATTTATACGTTGCACTTACATAAAATTAGCCTTAGAACAAAAACTGCACCTAATTATCTAAATAGTTACTAAAATAGCTAAATGTTTTGAGGACATTGTTTTTCAGGTTCGATTATAACCTCAAAATCTGATACTTTTATGAAATATATCTATTCTGCAGCTAGTCCGCTATAAAAATAAGATCATATAGGAATTTACTAATGATCGACAATAAACACATAATTTTCCGATGCTCTTGGTTCCAGGGCGAACAATGTATGGGCGCAGAGCAATGTCCTTTGAAAGTTGAAGAATGTGGGTTGAGAATGGGTGAGTCAACCATCAAATGCCTTTTGTACGCCGATGATCAAGTCATATTTGAGTAAAAAAAGTAACCATCATTTGCCGAGTTGCAATGATGGTTACTGAACTGTCATTAAAAGGGTATGAAAGTGAACACAAGTAAGATGAAAGTGATGGTTTTGGAAGGGCAGTAAAACGTTATATGATTTAACGTTTATTTAGCAGGGATGGTAGATATGATAAAGATATAGAACGACGAGTGAACGCAGGAAATAGAGTGAAAGGGGCTCTACACGCTATTATGAAGAGTCAGAATGTGTCCAAAAAACATGTGGCAATTCATAACTGTGTTAGTCCTACTTTGTATGGTAGTGATTATGTCTGGCAGAAGAAGCATGAGAGTAGAATAAATGCTGTAGAAATGTGGTCATTAAGGAGTATGTTAGGGCTGAATCTGAATGAGAGGGTGAGAAATTGTGTGATAAGAGAAGAGGGTGGTTTGCAAGATGATGTTGTGACCAGGATTAAGAAAGGATTGCTTCGGTGGTTTGGTCATATAGAAAGAATGATTGAGGAAAGAGTAGTAAAGCAAATTTATGTTGCAGAAGTGAACGGCAGGGTCGGGAAGGGACGCCCTAGGCGAAAGTTTATCGACCAAATTGGCGATATATTGAAAATTGGCCAAATTAATAGTAGCCTTAACCGACGAGCATATACATGCATGCTACGCATACACGTAGGTATTTGGATGTGGAGGAGGCAAGAGAGGTGTGCCAGTGACAAGCGTGAGTGTTTATGTTATTTATGTTTTTTATTTTACTGCGCCAGTTTTCCGTCGTTCCACTGCTCTGAATAAATACAATGTTTTAAAAATGAAAAAAAATATCGTTTTAACATTAAATCTTCAAAGTAATAAGCTATGTGTGCTTGAGAAAACAAGTAAAATTAAATATTTTATCGACGGTCCGTAAATTAATCTGGATTTTCAATTAGTGCCCTTTGTAAACCTGCTTTCAATAACGGCTAAGCTTTCTCACGGAAATTTGCCATAACTTACCTTTTACGTACACTAGTGAGTTACTGCTAAGACTGCCCGATACAATTTTAATTAGAACTCTTGATAAAGAGCACAACAAGTAAATCGCCACTCTTAACGTTGAAAACTAGAGGATGAAGTTTTCAATGAAACAATTATGATGAAATTCTAGTTACTTTGAGCATGTGATTATCTTTAGTCCACTCAATAGGGTCAAAAAATTAAACTTTTGATAAAAAGCCGACTTCAAAGAACACTAAAACTTTTCACGCGGTAGAGCCACGCTGCAGCTATACGGGGAGACAGTTCCTTTAGGAACTTCACTGCACACGAACCCCACGGACTGATCATGATAAATAGTCATTATGTTTATTATTGATCTATATATAATATCACCAATAAAAGGTCTATTTTTGATTCTCTTTGATCTGGATTAAGAAAGGAATGCTTCGGTGGTTTGGTCATGTAGAAAGAATGAACGAAGAAAGAGTGATAAAGCAAATTTATGCTGCAGAAGTGAACGGCAGGCTCGGAACGGGACGCCCTAGACGAAGGTTTATCGACCAAATTTGGCGATATATTGAAAATGAGTCAGATTAGGAGTACCCCTTAACCGACGAGCGTGTATGCGTAGGTATGTATGTGGATGTGGAGGAGGCGAGAGAGGTGTGCCAGGATCGTGCCAAATGGAAGTCCGTAGTCTCTGCCTACCTCTCTGGGTGACAGGTGTGAGTGTTTATGTATATGTATGTATGTATGTATTTTTACTTATTTTGGAGATAATTTTAGATAAGAATCAGAAATAGAATTTAGTTTGAGTTCGATTCAGTCTGTCAAGTCATTCAATCTATTAACTTCTGTTCTGTTCTCTCAAGTCAAAATACGACACGAAAACAGCTTAACAACATGTGACTCTCGGTGTTTTACAGCATAAATTTTGGGGATTGTATGATCTAATCCCCCCTCTCTCCTATCAAGGAACTAGAACTAGACCATCTTGTGTGCGCTTTACCATCTTCGGTTATATACTTATATACCACTTAACATCAGATAGATAGTAGGCAAGCAGTACTGACTTTATCAATAAAAAATACGGTTGACCCCACAGGCCATCCCTGGAACTTCCCGCTAATTTCAAATGCAAAGCGCTCCAAATTCCACCTATTATGACGTTTTTTGAGCTTTGCTCAAAGAGCTCAAAAACGTCATTATTTTAAAAATTGACGTTTTTTTCTAAAATTGAATATTTCACGAACTAATGAACCGATTTTGACGAACTTATCTACATAGTTAATTTAGAACATTAAAAACGATCCGAGAAGATATTTCAAAGTTATTTGAAAAAAATACTTTCTTCGAAATTTTTAGTTAACGATTTCTCTTCAACGCATCAACCGATTTTGATGTGGTTTGCAGCAATTGACGGTATTTTTGGAGTTCAGGAGCTGAGTAGATTTTGGAATTGATCGTTACATCCGTTTAAAAGTAATTTAAAAAAGAAACATTCTTTTTGAAAATTTTATTTTTGAGATTTCTCAAAATCTAACGATTCGAATCGGTTAAAATGGTAAAGAAAATATAATTTTGGTGAAGCCCTTTCGAACGCCACCAAGGTCGTTCAAATCGGTCAAGGCATTCGAAAGTTTTGAGGGGGTTACATACATACACACATACACAAATATATATACAGACATAGTGACATCCTTATAGGAATAGTCAAATAGCTTCCTAGGACCTCAAAACGTCGAGATCTGATGAAACAATTACAATAATTAAATTACAATAAAAATAACAAAATCAAACAAATTACAATCTTATAAATAAACAGTACGTATAATTGGTTGGATGCGGGCCAAGATACCCAAACGAAGATGTTACATAAATGAACGCAGGGACTTAATTGCACCACATCTGGTATTCAGACCGCTCTGTTAAATAATTTGCGTAAGTGTTGCAGCGGAGTTATCATTAACTTTCTAACAAATGAGCGCTATACTTGCTCAGTTTATGACACGAACTAACCCTTACGTTATAAAAAGTTTAAAATTATGTAAGTTTATTCATTATGATCCCATTTGCGTTTATGAACGTTTATACGCCTTTTTATATCTTATTACGTATTTTCACTTGATTAATTTTCAAATAGGTTTAGAGAGTATCTGCTCTATTCATCGCATCCTGACTTTGTTGGGCATGGGCTGGCCATTGAAAGGAAGATTTAACATAAGCATTATACTTGACAGGTGGATTGGTGGTTGCAGTACCAGACGTCTCATATTTATCACTGCTGTCCGTCATAAGTCTTTGAAGTTAAGATGATGATGATACAGTCACCCGAAGCCACAAGATTATCTTTTCAATAGTCATCCTTACGTCATCCACGGAATGAGCGGGGTGATGAGTGTCTACTAACCTTATATGAGTTGTAGCGTATGCCTGAAGTAGTCCAGTGGTCATAGGCTTGGTTGAGATTTGAAGTAAGCTACGCTTTGTAGGTGCTTCTGTGATTTCCTGAAATCGCTAAAGATATTTTAGGTTGAGTAAATTTTAAAATATTAACTAGACCAAATGTCGGAATTAAATGTTTTCTGACAAACATTAGTTTATTCCGATACATACCATAGAAGATGAAAGAATGGTTTCTCTTGAAATAAAATCAGTCGTCAGACCCCAATAAAGGGTGCTCGAGTGCAGTGCGTTTGGCACTTGAAAGAAAGTTGATACTTACCTTGCAAATATAAATAACTTTATTTTGGAATCTCGGCCAATAATAGCGAAAATATTATATATCTGAACTCCCAAATGTCATTACATTGAAGGAAATTCGCGAAGTTTATCTGACTGTGTCCCAGGTGTATAGCTCAGATGCTTTCATGCTTACACCGCTTCTGGTAGCTAAATGCGTTTTATTTAAAGCTGGAGTATTTTAATTTGTTTCGTAGTTTACTTGATCCATAGTGAAGTTCCTTAAAATTCACTTTGATGCAAGTTTTGATTTCTAATGGCACCGAATTACACTACAGCACTACTTAAATTGTTAATCACCAATTTTAAGTTTACATTTACCACATGTTCAGGTGTCAAAGAAAATATCGTGAAGGATTGCATGTTTCATCATCATCATCATTATCATTACAGCCTATCAAAGTCCATTGCTCAACATAGGCCGCCCCAACCTCCCCAAATATTGCCTCATAAGGGGATACTGCCATAGCTGCCAAGCTTGGCGGGTGAGTTAACGACCGCTGGCTTATATTCGAGTTGTGAATGAAAACACTGCTGCCCATCTCCTGGTAGATTCCCGCTCACTTCTTGACACCCACGTGATGATATGGGATAGTGGATATTCTTTCACTGCCACCAGCGTGTAAATCCTATAAAAAAAGAAATTTAAATGATTATGCGTGATGCCGTACAAGGTCGTACGTGAGAAGCATGACAGACTATCTTGTACTATACCTTATCAGGGTCGAAATGATGCATGCGTCCAGCCCCGAGACGTATATAGGCTGTAAGTTTATGTTTCCTATTTACTATTAGAGCTGATGACACAAAAATGTATAATTTTTAATGGTTAATTTTTCGTAAGTCTTTGGTTAGAAATGTTGATACCATTCTCTTGCTAATTCAGATTGGTTTTGCTCTGATTTTTAGGGTAAGAAAGCGATAATAATTACAGACTATGAGGCATTATATTTTAAACAACTCTGTAAATATCAGTGTTAAAACAAATACATTACTCATATGTAGTGCTTTACCTTTCCCATGAATTTCGCTACTTTTTAGTTCATGCATTCTTTCAGTACAATAAAGTACATTGCTGAGCATATAATATTATAATCTCATTTAATTAATAAAATTCAGTAATTTTCTCAATCGACCTCTTTGTATGTAACTATGTAAGGTTTCCTTGATGACTTATATTGGTTTCAATAAATACTCCATCCTGTGACTTGTGTGCGACTGACCAGTGTTTATAGGATAAGGGTGACAAATGAACACACAGTCCACCTGATGGTAAGTAGATGCTGTGGCCCATAGACATCTACATCTATCCTCGATTACGAAAAAATGCAGTTGCATTGTCACCCGTGAGGACTAAGATGGAATGCCTCGTTTAGAGTAAAAAGTATTCGGTTCTCTCTCTCACCATACGAAACACAGCAGTGTTTAGCTGCTATTTTACGCTGGTATTCCGTGAGCGTGTTCCTTCCCCAGTCGAGCCGACCCATCTGTACTACAACTATACTACTAATATAGCTTTAGCTGCGAGCTTAGCTCTACGACGTCCAATATTTATATCTCTTCTTCAAGTACTTAAATATCCTGTTATTATAATATTACATTATATATTTTATTATTTCTATATGACACTTGAAAGATTCTTCAATATTCATCACACTGAGCAGACAAGTTCGATTTTGTGAAATGTTTTCTTATGTAAAGTAAAAGAAGACGTTTGTAGGACATTTTGCAGCTTTAGTGATATATGTAAGTCGCAATCAGTAAAGTACACGGCGATTTTATATACGTTTAACCTGAGGTAGCATACAATTCTTGGAAGATGTCCAAAGAATGGTAGTTTTGTGGTCTAAGTTACACGCTTGAAGCTTTTAAATCTATGAAAGTACGTTTTCTAAATACAAAGTAGAATATAAGACTAAACACAAATTTAGTGTACATAATTTATTATAGAGAAGTAAGGTTAACAAGCAAATACAGGCGTGAGCAAGAATCGATATGCAAATACTATTTTTTTAATTCAATAATAGTGTCAAACAAATAATATCAAAATGTCCCGAACCATTGCTCGACAAAAAAACCTATGCAGTATCAGCAAATGTGAGTATGAGATTTAGGTCTGCAGAACCCAAATCAATAACAAAAATACTAAAATCTCTTAATATTAACAAAACTCCCGGAGTAGATAGGATAAGAGCCATTGATGTAAAAAAGATATGTGACAAAATTTCTTTAACCATTGCTAAACTTATAAACGCATGCATTCTCACTGGCAAATACAAAATTACTAAAGACTGGCATTGTAGACCAATTCATAAAAAGGTAGCGGACGGACTACCTCAACTATAGACCAATAACCATATTGCTACGATTAACAAAGTAGTAGAAAATATGTAGGAACTCAAATACAACACTTTTATGCCAATGATATACTAACTTGCAACAATACAGTTCCCACAAAAGGCACTCAACTGCTATCCACTTTCACTGACAGTATTTATAACCACTTAGATAAAAAAGAGCATATATTGGTCGTCTTCGTTGACTATAGTAGGGCATTTGATACTCTCGACATGACAAGCTTCTAAAAGCTTGAACGACAGTGGGGTCAGAAAATCTACTAACGGGTGAAAACTACTACATGATAGAAGCTATCAGGTTAGAGTCAATAACGTAGATAGTTTCTCAGTTTTAGCAGAAGGCTGCCCAAGGGCTGTCTTAGACCTTACATTACCTCACCTACGTAGATAATCTCTCAAACGCAATAAAACAGTGTGGCTGTACCAGTTTGCGGACGACATGTTTAGTTGCCACAGGACGAAACATAGAAGATGCCTTACTCGACTTCAAAGGAGTTTTTGACATATTAGTAAAATGGTCTCATGATGTTGGACTTGTACTTAATTCCAATACCAAACTAATTTACATCAGCTCTAGTAAAACAGAAGCACTTTTAGATTAAAACTTATAGCACACAACCATCAATGTCTACATCTCAAACAATCAAATAACACTCTGCAATATAACTGTGACACCATAGAACAAGTAAGTAAATACACATACCTTGGACTCTGTAATCGACGATCAGCTAAACTGGAAGGAGCATATTAACTATGTGAGTGACAAACTAAGGGTAATAATAGCCAAATTCTCAATTATAAAATCTAAAATACCTTATAAAACACTTCTACTACTCTATAAGTCCCTGGCTGAGTCTATAATATCCTATGGGTTGTCCAGTTATGGAAGAACCTCTAAAACACTAGACAATATTTTTCACTCCAGCTACGTATACCAAAAGAATAGTTCCTATAAAAATAAAGATTCCTTTAAAGATTACCGTAAGCTCTTTGCATTTTGTAAATTTTACCAATTCATGAAAAAGTAGAACTTACTCTTTTATCACAATATTATTTTACTGAAAATCTACAAAACTACACAAAATTATTCAATCCGTAGACAAGATAACCTTAGACTACAACTACTTCTATAATAACCTGTTGTGGTAAAGACGATTAAATTACATAATACCTTACCTAATTAACGTTATACCTAATGCTATTAGAGAAAAATAACATATAAAAATCTAAAAAAACCTTGAAACAATATTTCTACAAATAATAAACAAAAATACACATAACATACATCAAAATTTTAAGCATACTTACACAATAATACACATTAACTAATACATTTGAACATAATTATATCTATCTACATAATAGCAATTAATAAATTCACGTATTCATGTATAATATAATACTAAAATATTATTATTTATAATATGAAAACAAAATTATCCACATACAAAACATATACATAAAATAAACATATGTAATAAATAATAAACTAACAACACTATAAATAATAATCACAAACCACACTTTTTTCATCATTCTGTAGAATAAAAAGTATCAATTAATGAAGACAGTGCTGTAAGAACGTCCACAAAGGTTTACATAACTTTATTTTATGATACTACCCATGGTGTTTATAAAATGTGTGACATCTTATGATTGTTTCTTATTATATATAGTATGTAGCAAATATTATTATAAATAGTTTTAATCTTTATTATTGTATATCGACGGCGTGGGGTGTACGATGAAACTCAAATGAGCTTATGTTTTGAATTAATTGTTATACTTCCTACTGTCTATGAAATAAATAAATAAATAAAAAAAATACAGAATTAAATATTATAAAAATATAAAAAAAATTAAACTGTGTTATCAGTAATTTTCCTTTATCATTTATACATCACAGATGGGCCTACATTTACCTTTTTCATTTCTGAGAGGGTTATGTATTACATTTTGTATCATCAGCCCTAAAATAAATGGAAACATATACTTACAGCCTATATACACTCGTTGCTGGAAATAGCTTCTTTTCAACCCTAATAAAATATAGTTAGTGCAAAGAGTCCGTTGACCTTCTCTCGTACGATCTTGTGCAACAACGTGTCTTCAAAATCATTCAAATTTCTTAGACTCTGTGAATCCATTACTTATCGTCCCGTGATTGACAAAAGAGGCGACAGAAACAAGCCAGGAGATGGCAGTGGTGTCTTCCTATAACAAAATAAAAAAAACTGCGATTGCCAACCGGTCTGCCAAGCGTGGCAACTGGCAAATATTCCCCTATTGGGTTTCTATGGGGGAGGCCTATGTTCAGAGTGGAGTTGTATAGGCTGTAACGGTAATGGTAACAGTATGTAGCAATAGTCCGTCACTGCTTTCATCGTGTTGATAGACGGGTCACATGTACTCAAAAATATTTTTTATTTATGTTTCACTCCACCACTGAGCATGGTAAATCAACACAACGTACAAGCTTTATCAGGTGCCTGTGTTAATTAAATTATTTTATTTTAATTTTAGCCCTCTACAATGTGTTATAGTTTTCAAGGAATATTTGCAATGGCATTTCATCTTTGTCGTCAGGATCAGTATGTTAACCTTCTTTGTTTTTAGTGGGTTGGGAGTTTATAAACCCACTGTGAACGTTTAACACCTAATGAACTTTATTACATGTTTACTCTCATATTATATTTGAAAAAAAAAACTATTATATATTCAATCCTTGCCTTGTCATATATCAAACTACTGATTATATTGGCGGGTGGCTACGTGCCCTCAAAATAACCCTCGTATTGATGAGATGGCGCACCTATTCCATCAATTGAAGATAATACAATCATTTGTAAGTATTTGTAACTAAACTTACAAAAATATATTTGTAGGAATTACTATTTCAATGATATTTATTTAACTTCATACAATATGATGTATGAACGGACTTAATCCTTGAGCATTCTCAACCTTTGTTTAATACATATATATATTTATGGTATAATATAAAATCCTTCCTTGAACTGTATTATATGACAGAGCTACGCTGCAGCTATATTATGGTTTATGCTTTGAATGGGTTGGTCAGCTCAGCCGGACCTCTAAGGACTAAGATGGAAAATGCCTCCATACCATAACCGTGGGTGAGCCATGCCAGCATATTACTGGTATGGTTGTAGCACAGATGGGTCAACTCGACTTGGAGAAGGACCACCTCTCTGGGAATACCAGCAAAATAGCAGCTTAATATTGCAGTGTTTCGTATGGTGAGTGTAGAGAACCAGAGATTTTTACTAGAAACGAGGCATTCCATCTAGTTCAAGGGTGACAACGCATCTGGATTTTGATTCGTAATCGAGGATAGTCTTGATGTCTATGGGCCAGAACCCTTACCATCAGGTGGACTGTAACTCGTTAGTCACCACCATCCCATAAAAATTCCTGTAATCCCTGGTTGTTAATACTCTTCAAAAGGCACCTGTGAACCTGGGAAGCACTTATAGTTGCTAACAAAATGGGTAAGCGAATGGCAGAAAAGGGCCTATCGAATAACAATAATAATAATTATATTTTAAAATCTTTATCTGTTGTGAAAAACTTTACTCTATATAGGGACCCATTCTCTGTACCAAAACTATAAATAATCATCTCACATCTCTGTAAATAGATTACCATTCACAATCAAAACAAATTATTAGAAAGGTATCCATTTCATTAATCTCAATTATACGTATACAGTAATGTTTTGCCATTTTTCTCATACATTCGAGAATCATTCGCCGCAGTTTATGTGGTTTCAGTTTGCGTTATCAACTAACAGTTTCATGTCAGATTACACGAAGATATGTACAAAGTTCTGTCCATTTTACCACGTTTTTACCACTTCGCTTTTTCGTGTATATATCTGTTCAAATCGAATTTGGAATTGATTTTAAACTGAGCTCCCAATGAGCTAGAGACTCAGTTTTGAACAAGCTAAAAGGATCGGATGACAATGTAGATATACTATAGCTTTCCAGGTTCTTTTTCCAAGTGGATTGTTCCTTCTTTTGCATTGTTGAACAGATCTTTAATGAAAAGCCGCTATTTTTACATATAACACAGACTTTTAAATTTATTTTATTTTTATTGATCTCATATCAAACTTTATTAATGTATAATCATAATTATTATTAAATATATATTATAATATATTTATATAATTAAAGTTATTTTTATTTTAATGACAGAAAAACGATAAATTATGCTAACTAGAAAATCTAAATAAAAACAGTGTAGCAATTCCTAAAAATTAATATCGTAATTAAGAAGTCTAAAGTGATTGGACTGTCAAATATAAAATACTTACGACAGTTACACTTTACAAGGTAGTAAATTTAAGTAAAGCGTTTTGAATACCTATTTATTGAATGAAATAAAATGAAATTTATTTATTTTCATTTTATTTCATTTACAACAAATAA
>JAGSMP010001640.1:0-122754 GCA_029286625.1 Parnassius orleans | reverse complement strand
CTTACGACAGTTACACTTTACAAGGTAGTAAATTTAAGTAAAGCGTTTTGAATACCTATTTATTGAATGAAATAAAATGAAATTTATTTATTTTCATTTTATTTCATTTACAACAAATAAAATTTGTTTATCAAAAAGTCTGGCGCAAGAATCGGATGTGTATCGAGTAAACACGATCAGATAGTCTGAACAGACAAGCGGAAACAAAATCTGACGTGTATTCCCAGCCTACGGATCTCAAACGTAGACAGAGAATCTAGTAGACGGCGGGGACACGTAACCGCTATTCTGCCTTTCATTCACGCATCACAGTGCTGCCATTTTGGCAATGTTACCCACAAAATAGGGAGATTTTGTTTGTGGAGCGTACGTCAGTAATTCTAGACCACTTTATTCACATGTTATTTAATAGGATAATGAAAGCAAATGAAACAAATAGGTAATATTAAAAACAAATATTAAAACATATTTATTTGTTAAGAAAATCAAAATAATTACACTTATACGTATTGGTAATTCCAATTTAATTATAATTTTGAATTACCAATATAGCTTTAATGAGAAGCATTATGTGATTGTCAATATACGGAAATCTTTATTGATGGGATCGATCGAGTTAAGTAGATTGCTATCCTTTTCGTTCACAAGAGCTTTGGCCTTAAACTCTTCAAGAATTTGTTCCAGATTTGCCACTTTTATTTTAGACGCCTTGTTTTCTGACGAAGAGCGTGCACGATAGATTTTGCTGCTGAGTCAATATCTTGGTAAGACTTCTTGGCGTACCCAGTGCCTGAAACAGAAAGTTAAAATGTTTTAATCCATTAAACATATTAGCGACCGTTATTGATCGCAAACAAGAGATTTTCAATTGTGCTCATCATGTTACATATCACCTATACCATATTCAGCAAAGCAAAATACAAAATGTAAACAAGGAAATTAATGGCTCTCAAAACAACGACAAATAATGCTGTGCGTAATGTCAGTGAGTACTTCAGCTTCTTTTACATATACAAAATTAAAGGTAAAGATAACATACGCTACTGTTCAATATCTGGTTTTAGTGTTTAATCCCTTAGCCCACTTGTATGACAGTTAGGTACCACCAGTTTTCGTAAGCGGCACAACACAATCTTTTAAAAACTTAAAACCTACCGCAAATGTGCTTGGTAGTTCCATAACTACATCATCAATCTAATGCCCATTTTTAGTAATTTTAACGTCCCCCTGGAAAAATATCACATAATCTCAATATTATTTAGCATTCAATAAAAAAATATAACAGCATGTCATTACATAATAACTATAACTTTTATATTAATTCTTATCACTAGTACTAGTGTTTAGTTAGCAAGACAATGAAAATTAAAGACGCACCGTATTTGGTTGTTCCATCACTAAATCATCAGGTTCAGGTTGTGTTACATTTTTCAATTTACTTCTATATATTTAGTGTAAAAGAAATCATGTCTTTTAAATTCCCTTTTATCCTATCATAGTCCATCATATTATAGTTACTTTAGTTAACCAGAGCCGTGGTAGCTCAGATGGTTAGCGCTCGCTGTAAGTTTCACAGTACGCGAGTAACCCGGGTTCGATCCCCGCCGGCACCAATGAAATTGTTAATTGGAATTTTAAGTGCTGATTTACCACGTGCTCGGCGGTGAAGGAAAACATCATGAGGAAACCTGCATGTCTGAGAATTCAAAAAAAAATATTTCGAAGACATGTGAAGTTCGCCAACACGCATTGGGGCAGCGCGGCGGACATTTCCTTGCCCTAAAACCCTCCCAGAAATAAGAGGAGGCCTGTGCCCAGCAGTGGGACAGGCCTCCTCTCATTTCTGGGAGCTATAAACTGTAACTTTACTTTTACTTTACTTTTATTTAAGACTACTATAAAAAAAAAACACAGTTAGAAGATTTAAAATACGACCATATTTAAGCATACAAACTTTTATTGTATAAAGTGATGGGACAGCATTACGAAACAATTCAGTTCTTGTCCTTTTTCGGACTAATAAATTCCTTTCAAAAAGCCTGGAGCAAAGTCGAGAGTATTTAGTAGGTTCCCAGTTCTTCTTACCGGTTTCTAAAACTCATTTTCTTTTTATTTCCGAATCTGAATAATATAAATTTGAATGACATAATAAGCACAGGTATATTAAAACAATGGTAAATATGTAGTATAATACATTAGGTACTCTCGCTGTAATCGTAGGCGATGAGGTCGTACCTCGGGTAATTATAAACTTTAGCTGGCAACATAGGCTTGAGGTTATAATATCGCTAATAATGATAATATCATTATAATTTATAGAAAAAAATGACCGTGAACATTACTTTAATTAATACTTTTTTTTTATAGGATAGGGTGACAAACGAGCACACAGTCCACCTGATGGTAAGTGGTTGCTGTGACCCATAGACATCTACATCATCTTCAATAAAGAATCAAAATGCAGATGCGTTGTCACCCGTGAGGACTAAGATGGAATGCCTCTTTTCCAGTAAAAAGGGTCTCCGGTTCTCTACACTCACCATACGAAACACAGCGGTGTTAAGCTGCTATTTTACGCTGGTATTCTGTGAGAGCGTGGTCCTTCCCCGGTCGAGCCGACCCATTCGTACTACAACTATACTACTAATATAGCTGCAGCATGGCTCTACCACGTAAAAAACTTCCATGTAAATCGTGATTCTGAAAGTTATTTAAAAACATATTCATGAAATAAGTTTACTTACGCGGGAAACGTAATGCCTTCAATTTTTCGTTCACTGCGACTTTTACAGCCCATAACACTGTACGACACTATGATATGGTATAAAATCAAATAATTTTTTAACTTAAAACGTACAATTATCGAGTTTTATTTGCAAATAAAGTTTTAAACAAAATAATAAACATTGAAACACTCCATGACAGTTGCAGTGTCTGCCACTAAATTTAATGCCAAACAACTTGTCAGGTGGTACGGGAATAAGGACAACAATATAGTAGCTATATCTCTTTCTTACAAGTGCTAATGCGTCCTTTGTTTTGAAAATGAAACAAAACACATCACGCTGTCTATTGGATTCTCTGTCTACGATCACAAAACATATTAGTGATACACAAACTAACTAATAATGATATTGATGTTCTCTTGGTAGAGAGTAATTGTGTTCTGTGCGTGTGGAAGTTACAAACTAACTAGAAACACTCACGCGTCAGACTGACATCTCTGGTACCGTTAGTTACGACCAAAGAGTATAGTAATTGGTTACGACCGTACAGCAAATTAGAACATGACATTTTTTTAAATATAAATGGGATATAGGCAAAGGAATAATTTTATTTCAGTCTAGTATAATCTCTGTATATTATACCTTTGCCATGTAATTACTACTTTTTTTGTTATTAATTTATTATGAAGAAGGAGAATTAGTAGAAATAAAATGCATTGTGTATATTATTTATTATATGATTTATTTTTTAACTTTTTTTATACTTGTTTAAGGCTTTTCTTTGCATTGCACAATTGAGAATTAAAATACATTTTAAAACTAAAAATTATGTACAAAATACACTAAAGCTAAAGAAAATGTCCTGTCGAAATATATCACCTAGTAAACAATAAACGTCCTTTTGTAAAATAGCAGTAAAATGCCAATAAAAGTTTATTTAGTTAGTTCATACTTCATCACAGAACACAATTACTCTCTACCAAGAGAAGAACGCCAACTTCATACTAAAAAACGGAAACGTGTTTGTAATTAGCATACTACAAGCGCTACGGTGGGCGCTCATATAAAACGTTTTTAGCAGGAATTTCAAAGCTTTGTATTCTGTAACTTTGAACTTTTTATTTAAGGCATATTCGAGTAATTTTGTCTCAAGCCTCACAAACCTATGGGGTGAATTCCCATACATTTGAGAGGTTGCACCAAAAGTACTCGAATATACTTTAGATATTATGTGGGATAAAATAAAACTATAAATAAGTATAGTCATGTAATTTTATTTTCTGGAAGACAGATTGTTTTATAAACTATTCATTATTTTTGATGTTTTTATTGCTTTTGCACATAATATTTCTACGCTTGTTACTGATATATAACACATGTGATTGTCAGAGAGTTATTCTTCACAGAACATTAACGTTAATTTAAATCAGCAAAATTCTCATGGTGAAAAATTAACTCAGCCCAAATACGTGATCTGAAACAGATACAATTCCGAGTCAATAATAATCCCTACAAATAACGGTCAATAAATTCAAAATGTTTATAAACTTACCACAATATTGTCATAAGTTTTTCTTTTCCTATTATAAGAAACCTGCAGAAAGTGATCAGATGATTTTGTGCTTTTAATTTGCACAAAACTTAACTTACTTTCGATGATGATCACACATCGTGCATAAAATTTTGAAATAATGAATTCATTTATAGTCAATATCATAAAAAGAGTTAACATTTCACAAAAAATCTTTACTGTATATTCACGACGATATAATGACTGTGTATTCGCCTACAAACGAAAATAAAGTGTTCTGAGACCATAATAACTGAATTTAAGCAAAAATCAATAATAAATATTAAAATCTAAACCTATGAAATAAATTTGAATAAATTTCAGAAAATATTTTCTATATGAAAGACGTTGACAAACAAATGTCATTTTTTCTTCTATTAATTCATGGCTTCTTTTGATAGAATTCTGCTAATATTTAATAATTTAATTTTAATCAATTAATAGGTAAATTAATTGTGCAAATCTCAGAGTAATATGTATGTAATTATACTTTAAAGAGCAAACCAAAAAAAGTTTAACACAGTAACATTTTTAGTTTCTTCCGATATAATATGATTTTTTGTATCTAATTTTTAAAATGGCAATCTAAAACAATATGAAGGAAAGAAACAGCGATATTTTTTTCTCGCTTTACTTTTACAAGCCCAACACGACCATTGACAAAACCATGATTGTGTGCAAAATTTTCAGCTTCATACAAATTGCATCAGTCTGTACTTCATAGAAAAACCAAAATAAAAATTTCCAAGGAAACCAGGAAACCTCTAAACTGACAGCTACGCGACAGTAAGGCCTACCTACATACGGAATTCCGAATCGGAATATCGAAACGGAATCCCGAAACGGAATTCCGTGAACACATCACACACATACGTTTATTTCCGTTCGGAATGACAAGGGTCAGTTGAGAGAGGTTAGCCATTGAATCTAGACCAGGGTGATGCAACTTTGTATGAAAGCTGAAAAATCTGCACACAATCATGATTTTGTCAATGTGCATGTTGGGCTTGTAAGAATAAAGCGAGAAAAAAATATAGCTGTTTCTTTCCTTCATGTTGTTTTAGATTGCCATTTTATAAATTAGATACAAAAATTCATATTATATCGGAAGAAACTAAAAATGTTAATTCTGTGTTAAGCTTTTTTTGGTTTGCTCTTTAAATTATAATTACATACATATTATAAAGGATTTGCTGATGTTACCCAATAATTGATTAAAATTAAATTATTAAATATTAGCAGAATTCTATCAAAAGAAGTCGTGAATTAATAGAAGAAAAAAAATGACATTTGTTTGTCAACGTCTTTTATATTGAAAATATTTTCTGAAATTTATTCAAATTTATTTTATAGGTTTAGATTTTAATATTTATTATTGATTTTTGCTTAAATTTAGTTATTATGGGCTCAGAATACTTCATTTTCGTTTGTAGGCGAATACACAGTCATAATATCGTCGTGAATATACAGTAAAGATTTTTTATGAGATGTTAACTCTGTATAAGATATTGACTATAAATGAATTCATTATTTCAAAATTTTATGCACGATGTGATATCATCGAAAATAGAATTAAGTTTTATTAAAAGCACAAAATCATCTGATCACTTTCTGCAGGTTTCCTATAATAGGAAAAGAAAAACTATGACAAAATTGTGGTAAGTCTATAAACATTTTGAATTTATTGATCGTTATTTGTAGGTATTATTACTATATTGACTTGAATTGTATCTTTCAGATCACGTATTTCGGCTGAGTTAAGTCACCATGAGAATTTTGTTGATTTAAATTTACGTTAATGTTCTGAAGAATAACTCTGACAATAACATGTGTTATATATCAGTAACAAGCGTGGAAATATTATGTGCAAAAGCAATAAAAACATCAATAATAATGTATAGTTTATAAAACAATCTATCTTCCAGAAAATAAAATAACCTAACTATACATATTTATAGTTTTATTTTATCTCACATACTATCTAAATATATTCGAGTATTTTGTGCAACCTCTCCAATGTATGGAATTTACCCCATAGGTTTGTGAGGTTGAGCCCAAATTACTCGAATATGCCTTAAATAAAAGTTCGTACAAATACAAAGGTTTGAAATTTCGCTAAAAGTTTTATATGGGCGCTCACCAGCGCTTTTTAGTGTACACTTATAAAGACGTGTTTCCGTTTTAGTATGAAGTTGGCGTTCTTCCTGAGAGAGTAATTGTGTTCAGGGTTCAGACAGCTGCCAGCGATGATGACGACGGACAGACCACCGTTGCCAGCGCATCCCTATCACGCTGCTTGCATTATAGTCATTATGTAAAAGATCTATCATCCAGAGATGTGTTTTAGGATACCTGTAACTCTTCGACATTATTAAATAAAATAAGATGAGCGTTACGAAAAGCCATATTTACGACAGATTAACAGCCAAAACATACATAAACATTTATTACGTCGTGCGACAGAGCGCAAATTCGGCATGGAATTTACGCAGCAGTTGCTGCGACCGTGCCAAAATCTATGGAAGAATTGCGTTCGGAGCGGCTTTTCCGTTCGCGATTCCCAACGGCAAAAAGAACTCAACTGTAAGAATACGGAATCTCGAACCGTAGTAGCCCCGTACGGTGTGGCGGGTCATAGATTTATATGATTGCCGCGCGGAATTTATCGGAATATCGAAACGGATTCTGAACCGGAAATCTGCGTGTATAAGGCCGGCCATTACATACGGAATTCCGCTCGGGTTCCGTTCGATATTCCGATTCGAGATTCCGAACGCACTAAGTCCATATAAAATCTATGACCCGCCACACACGTACGGTATTTTCCGTACGGAATTTTCTCCGATTCGAGATTCCGTATGACCGCTTGTGCGTTCGGAATCCCGAACGGAAAACCGCTCGAACGCAAGTCTTCCATAGATTTTGTACGAGTCGCACACACATACGTAAATTCCGTACGGAACGCGCTCAGTGTTCGTCGCACGACCGAAGGGTAGGTGTGTTAATGTATGTTTTACATTTAATCTATATAGCTTTTATGTATAGCTTTTCGTAACCTTTCATCTTATTTTATTTAATAATTCATCGAAAGAGTTTACAGACATCCATATTTAAAACATATCTCTGGATATATAGATCTTTTACATAATATTGACTATTGCAAGCTTAGGGCGATAAGGATGCACCCAGTAACAATGATACAGCAACAATGGAATCGCAATCAGAAAATCGTCGTCATTATTCGCTGCCAGAATGTCTAGACTCAATGGCTAACCTCTCTCAACTGACCCTTGTTATTCCGAACGGAAATAAACGTATGTGTGATATTCACGGAACTCGATTCGATTTAAAATGAATCATGAACGGAATTTCAGATGTATGGCCGACCTAAAGCCGGCCACACATACGGAATTCCGTTTCGGATTCCGTTTAGATATTCCGATTCGAGATTCCGAACGCAGCAAGTCCATATAAAATCTATGACCCACACGTACGGAATTATTCCGTACGGAATTTTCCGATTCGAGATCCATGATGACCGCCTGTGCGTTCGGAATCCCGAACGGAAAAAGCCGCCTGAAAGCAAGTCTTCCATAGATTTTACGAGTCGCAACACACATACGTAAATTCCGTACGGAACGCGCTCAGTGTTCGTCGCACGACCGAAGCGGGTAGGTGTGTTTATGTATGTTTTACATTTAATCTTATAGGTGTATAGCTGTAACCTTTCATCTTATTTTAGTTAATAATTCGTCGAAAGAGTTTACAGACATCCATATTTAAAGCATTTCTCTGGATAGATAGATCTTTTTACATAATATTGACTATATTGCAAGCTTAGGGCGATAAGGGGATGCACCCAGTAACAATGATACAGCAACAATGGAATCGCAATCAGAAAATCGTCGTCATTATTCGCTGCCAGAATGTCTAGACTCAATGGCTAACCTCTCTCAACTGACCCTTGTTATTCCGAACGGAAATAAACGTATGTGTGATGTATTCACGGAATCCGATTTGGATTCCAAAACGGAATCACGAAACGGAATTTCAGTATGTAGTGCCGGCCTAAGGCCGGCCTAACATGACAAAATGGCTGCATAGTGAAGGGGCAAGAGGTGGGAGGGATGAGAGAAACGTCATGTAATGAATTGCTCACTGCAATTCACCACTGCATTTCATACGGTCAAAGATTACCAGCCGTGGTGAAAGTCTTTCTGTGATACTAACTGACTGCCTGTCCTACTGCATTTTAATATTTTTGAAAACTCTGGTTTATTGATGAAAAAGTGAATTCAATTATAATAAAGCTATAGAAAACAGTAATGGCCTTTAGTGAAGTTTGTAGAATTTGTTTATGCGTTAATGTACGCATGTTTGTTCTAAAGAAGACTAGTCTCGAAATTTGTACAAAACATTGACGAACAGTTTTGTAAGTTTGTTAATATTTCTTAATATTGTAAATTGAATTTGTGGTAATTTGTTGTTAATGTGTATGTAATGTGAAATACATTATAACTTGCCTGATATAAAATGCGATAGATCGGGGCTAGGCTAAGGTGCAGCGTTAATTATAGTGCAACCAGGCAAATGCAACCAGAATCTGAAAAACAGCAATTAGTCTGAGATCTTACTACGTACAGAGGAGACACCGAGGCTTAGTTGTTTGCAACACTCCTTAGAGCCCGCGGGCTCAAACTTACTGAGTCTGTGATATTTTTGCGGTATCTGTTCTAGTACATTTTACCGAGTATTATTGCGATTTTTTGTCAAGAAATTAAGATCCACCCTGGTTTGGTTTTTCAACCACTTAAAGCAGTTCTACGGGACTATTAAAGTAGGAGATTAGAGTTCACATGTGCTTACAGACAGAAATTCCCTCACTCATATTTCTCATATTCCTATCAGGCAGAAATCAGAGAAAGGAATAATGGGCACATCTGCTTGCTTACACACACATGCAATATAATCCTGTCCTGCGCTGATGAACAATCTTCAATGTGACCGAAATTCTGTCTATAGGACATTATTATCATTTATTTTATATGTGGTGGAGCCACACTGCAGCTATATTATGGCTGTATCACAGGTTGGTCAGCTCTACCGGGGTGGTACCATGCTCGTTCAGAAAACCAGCGTAAAATAGTAGCTTAATGCTGCTCTGATTTGTATGGTTAGTGTAGAGAACCGGACATCCTTTTTACTGAGGCAAGGTGTTCTGTCTTGGTCCTCGGGGAAACAACTGATATAAGCCTGTATCATGGTTTAAATGCAGATGCGTTGTCAGCCGTGAGGACTAAGATAGAATGCCTCTTTTCCAGTAAAAGGGTCTCGGTTCTCTACACTCACCATACGAAACACAGCATTAAGCTTCTATTTTACGCTGGTATTCTGTGAGAGCGTGGTCCTTCCCCGGTCGAGCCGACCCATTCGTGCTACAACTATACTATTAATATAGCTGCAGCATGGCTCTACCACGTAAAAAGATGTGTGTTGTTTGAGTACTGGAATAATACTTTGTCGATTTTATTTAGATCATAATGTTTATATATTATTTTATATGTTTCAATGAAGTGTCCTTACTGTCTGTGATCTTTCAGAGTTGTAAGTTGTAAGTGTTTTTAGACTTTCCTCATATAGTATGTTTTCAATGATCTACAAACTTTTGAATATCTGTGTTGAAGCTTCTCCAGCAACTCAATATAATTTGGAATGCATATTCCAAAATAGGTTGAAAATATGTTTTATTTATTTTTAGTATCATTTCTGGTATTATTATTATTATTTGCCATAGTTGCCACGCTAACGAAGACTGGTTGGCAACTGCAGTGTTTTTATTATTCTGACCTGTTATTAGGAAAATGCTGTTGCCCATATCCTTATGAGATAAAATAATCTAATTGTTAGATGACCAAACCCACCTGGAACTTACTTCATACTGCAATTGATATTAAATTAGAAAGGTTAAAACTGCTAGGGGATGTATATTGTTATTAACATCCATTTGAAACTAAGTGACAGTGACCTAATAGTTAAGTGTGGGGACTGCAAACTCAAGAAAGTAGTAAGTTCAAATCTGCCATTTGTCTATTGTTGTAAATTACTCCTAGCGCAAGCATTTTCAGTTTACTCGGAGCAAATAAGAGAAGTTTTTGTAATTTTAATAGTGATGCGAGTAATTTAATGTTAAAATTAGAAAGTAGGTTTAGTAAGATTGAATTTTGAAAGCCCAAACTTGGAAATAATATTATCAGTGGCGTAGCTATGTAACCACAGGCCCCGGGGCAAAAATGAAATTGGAGCCCTATTTAAACTAAACTAAATACTTTAAAGGTGCAAAACTACTTCATCATGAGCTCCTTGTCGCCCACTGCAGGGCATAATAAAGCAAAGCTACTTACTACTAAGTATTATGTGTAACGCATAAACAATGACGAAGTAGATTACAGTTAATATTAGGTCCTTACATATGAAATCAGCGTTTTGTATGGGAGGAATATAAAGTCAATTTTTTTTTGTAAAATATATTTAATTAATGAAAGTATGCACTGTTGTTATCTATGCACTTTTGCCATCTCATAGGTAGTTCATTGATCCCTTTACTAAAAAAAAACCATGGGGGCGGCGAGAATCAATAAACTCTTTGAAGGCGGTTTGGACTGCCGCATCGGAGTTGAATTTTTTTCCTTGTAAGAAGTTGTCCGAATTCTGGAAAAAATGGTAATCTGTTGGAGCTCATCTAACTTAGTGGTTGTTTGTTGTGCAGTGTGTGGTCTTGCGTTGTCGTGAAGCAGCAGTGGCCTAGAGGGATTGACCAATCTCGGTTGTTTAGCAGCTAGTTCTTCCTTCATGGTTTGCAGTTGCTGACAATAGATATTTGCCGTAATTGTTTGGCCAGATTTTAGAAAGCTGTAGTGAACAACACCGGCGCTAGTCCACCAAACACTTACAAGTAACTTTTTCTGAGTCAATTTTCGTTTATTTCGTTTAGTTGATTGATTTGGTTTCCAGGGTTCAGCCATTGCGATTAGCGCTTCCGATTATCGTACAATATCCACTTTTCATCACAAGTAATGATTAGATTTAAAATCCCTTCATTATTGTGTCGGTTGAGCAAAGTAACACAGCAGTTGACGCGTGTTTGCAAGTTCGATTCACTCAATTCATGAGGTACCCATCGTTCAAGTTTTTTTACTTTCCCGATTTGCTTCAAGTGGATTAATACAGTTTTATCACTTACCCCGAAGCCTGCAGCTATCTCTGAAGTGCTTTGTGATGGATCCACAATAGCCTTTAATTCTTCATTTTCCACTTTGGTCTCCAGCCGTCCATGGGGTTGGTTCTGAAGGTCGAAATTTCCAGAACGAAAATGTTGAAACCAAACGTAGACACCAGTGCCGTACACATCATTAATCCTTCAGCTGTTTCTGCAGCATTGGTGCCAAGGTAGAACTCATACTCGTAAATATTTCGTAGTTTTCCATTGTGCGGTAATAAGCGACGCCAATGAATAAAATAATGAGGAAAAAACAAATGAATTACTGTTTTCAAAACTCAAATGTACCAGCTAAATGAATTTATAAATTTGAATTTGGAATTCTTAACCAAAGAGGAGATATTTCAGATCAAAGTGGTCAGTACGATAAAACGCTAATTTCATATGTAAGGACCTAATAATATAGACAGACAACATAACAGTGGAAAAGCCACACGGCAGCTTTTGCTGTCGCACGGGTGAGCCAGACTAGATGGAGTGACACCTGGTAAGACATGTAATGAATGGGTGGCGGCTCGAACCGAGGAAACACAAGACCTTACAGATAATCAGCGTGAAGTAGAAGTTTACTTCGCCTGTTAAGTGCAGGTGGTCGGAGGCCTAACCCCTCTTCCCCTTAACATGGTAGTGTAATTAAATAAGAAACCATCCCAGGAGGGTACCAGGGTATTCGAGAATGCCTGGCTGAGTATCCATGCCCAAGCTACCCTACTCTTCCTTGGCGCGGGTGCTCTGGTTGCCTCGCGTATCCTTGGGAGGGGGGGAGGAGGGGGCAAAATTCCGCTCAAGACTAATACTGCTGGTGGCAAGTAGAGCAATAAGACAAAGGTGACCCCTGCCACGCTATCCATGAATTTCTGCAACATCAGAAGATTTCATTCGAACGTTACGTTAACGAAGTCCACTAGGTACCATCTGAAGACGGCGAAGCCGACTGTGCTCTTTTCTACTGACTTCAAAAATGAAAAGGTACTCAATTCGACTGTATGTTTTTTTTTATGTGTGTTACCGCATAACTTTTTTCTGGATGAACGGATTTTGATAATTCTTTTTTATTTGAAAACTGGTGCTTCTCATGTGGTCTCTTGATTCTCATGTGGTTTGATATATATATTTTTTATTTTATCAAAGTCTGATCAATAAATTTTGAGTTTTTCTTAATAATTTATATTGAAGTCGGTTGTACAAAATTTTAAATTATGTTTTGGAGTTTGCGTATACGTCAGAGAGGACATCTGTTCTCGACGCTTCGGCACTCTTGAAGGTCAGCGACGACCATCCTCGCGTCTACTGGTGCCTCTATATAGATTATGACATACAGCCCAACTCATCGACCACAACCAAATCGCTGCAGACTCCGTGCTACAACAGGTCCCATCTGTAGAGATCGTGATCCTTGGTGATTTTAACGGCCACCACGCTGAATGGCTTGGTTCTCGTTTAACCGATCATGCGGGAAGATCTGTTTAAGACTTTGCCTAGGCATATGGTCCGACACAAATGGTTACCTCACCTACGCGGATTCTAGATGTGGAGGATCGTGCACCTTACCTGTAGAACCTTCTGCTAACCTCTCATCCGGACGGATATCAGGTCCCCGTCAACGCCCGTCTTGGCTCATTGGACCATTGTCTGATCCGGACTATGGTGCCACTCGCACTCTCATAGCGGTTGCGTTCTGCAGATCGCCGCCATGTTTGCCACTATAGTTCGGCTGATTGGGACAGGATGCGGTCTTTTTTGCATCCTTTCCTTGAGGACAGGGGTGGATATGCTTCTCGCCGGATGATATTCCAACGTGATTCTGTCGCTGGTGTGGTACTTCAGGGAATGGAACTCTATTCTATCATCTGAGGTGCCTGGTTTGGTCGCTCCTGTAAAATTGCATCGCGCTATAATAGGAGTGCTTCACCAGCGCTGTTAAAAAGAAGTATAATTTCGCCTTCAGGTCAGTGCGATACGGTTTAAACAGCGCTCGGTGCGCATAGCACTACTCTCCCTAGACGTCAAGTCAAGTGGAGCTGATGGAGTTCCTCCCATTGTGCTGAAGACGTGCGCTCCCTAGTTGACACCGGTTGTAACGTGTCTTTTCTAAAACTCTTTCTCCCTAGGCGTAGTCCCGAACTCGAAGAAGACAGCTTTAGTGCACCAGATCCCTAAAAAATAACCGAAAATCGACCGCTCAGACCTATCCAACTTGATCTCTAAAATAATGAAAACCATTGTGAACTGCCAGCTCATGAGGTTGAGGATCACTAACTGAAAAGTGATCGCCAGTACGATTTCCGTCGCGGTTGCTCAGCTGGTGATCTTCTGACTTACTTGACTCATAAATCGGCGGAGGCAGAGCGGGAGAGCTTGGCCGTTAGTTTGAACATAGCGAAGGCCTTCGATCGTGTTTGGCACAAAGCACTTCTTTCGAAGCTCCCTTCCTATGGGCTTCCTGTGAATTTGTGCAACTGGATCAGCGGTTTTCTTGTAGATTGAAGTAACAAAGTCGTAGTAGAAGGTGTATGCTCCATTTACAAGCATATTTATGCTGGTGTTCCACAAGGCTAAGTGCTATCACCTACGCTGTTTCTTCTGGTTATCAATAATGTTGCAAACCAGTAACGTGCACTGGTGATACTTTATACACCGGCTGTGTCTATATTTCTCGGGAAAACGTCGCCGAGTACCGGAACAAACTTGTGTCTGAAGTCGAGTTTTTGCCGGATAAGGTCTCGGATTGGGGCGACTAAATCTAATTAAGTTCAATGCCCAGAAGACAGAAGTTTGCGCGAACCCCTTTGTCCTAACTCCTCAATTTCAGGACACTCCCATTGTTACCT
This sequence comes from Parnassius orleans, assembly GCA_029286625.1. Taxonomy (NCBI): domain Eukaryota; kingdom Metazoa; phylum Arthropoda; class Insecta; order Lepidoptera; family Papilionidae; genus Parnassius; species Parnassius orleans. The sequence goes on along the minus strand of JAGSMP010001640.1, from coordinate 108,351 downwards.
CAGCCAGTATCGGAATCTTCGGCGTTGACATATCGAATAATGTGCAGTTTCGTAGTCACTTGAAAGGGAAAGCTGAATTGGTCTCTAAAAAGCTTGGCGTGCTCAGCAGAGCGGGACAGTATTTTATGCCGGCACACTGCTTGCAACTTTACAAGGGTTAGGTTCGGCCTAACATGGAATACTGTTCTCATTCCTGGGCCGGGGCTCCCTAGTACCAGCTCCTTCAACTTGACCGCATCCAGCGCAGAGCGGCTCGAATCGTCAACGACCGACGAAGACAAAAGACGAGACGAAGAGATGTTGCATCCCTTTGCATTTTCTATCGCATTTACCACGGGGAGTGTTTAGAGGAATTGTTCGGATTAATTCCATCCACAAAATTTCATCAACGCATTTCACAAATCCACATCATCGGGATATTTGGCGGTCTACTACTGTCGGACCGATACGACTTAGGGAGCTTCAAGAAACGAGCTTACTCTCCTTTTTAAAAAGCCGGCAACGTGCCTGCAATTCCCCTGGTGTTGTATTTGTTAATAGGCGGTGGTCGACACTTGCCATCAGGTGAGCCGCATGCTCGTTTGTCACACTCTTCTATATAAAAAAGACAATAAAACGAAGTAGACAATTATCTTTAACAATGTTATACTTATGTTCTGGAAGTGGGAGTAATTTTTGTGATTTCAGTTCGAGCCGTTCGCGGTCAGGGGCCAAAAAGTTAAACCTCGAAAATTCTTTATACAACTAGGATAGTACATAATTTCTCGAACGTCGTTCTTGGAGGCCGAGGGACCCCTTTAGCATTGAGGCCCCGGGGCACTGCCCCGCCTAGCCCCTGCGTAGCTACGCCATTGAATATTATGTCTGTCAGGGTCCCAGTCTGAATCTACTGCTTTTAATTTTATCTGTTAATGTCATGCAAACTCCTACGTACTTGACACTCACAATATAAATTAGAGAATTGTGTCCATATAGAAGTTATATATAGAAGTTCGTTGCCATTAGGTGGGTTGTAGGTTTATTTGTCACTTCAATGTTGAAGAATATAACTATTATACCAATAGATTTTATTACAAACTTGTATATTTAAGTAGTTTTCCATATTTCTGACGAACTTTCATATTTTCAGATGGACGCGGATGAGGAGCCCATAATTGTCTGTTTCAACTGTCACGCAAGACTCATTCGTTGCAGAAGATTGCAACAACAGGCTATTGAATCAAATGCAGTTCTGGAGCAGTTGCTTGCAGGAGGGTCCATGGTATTATCCATTCTATCCATTAAAACCTATAAAAGTCCCTCATAGATTGCTTAATAGCAGGGATTTTGCCAAATTTGCCACGCTTGGCAGGTTGGCAACTGTAGTTTATGTTAGCTTGAGTTGATATCAGGCTTATGATGTTTGCTGCCCACTCCTGTTTCTGTTTCACTCTGTCGCCTCTTACGACACCCGTCCCGTGGTAGGTATATAGGGTAGTGGATATTGTTACACCGCCACTACACGGTCCACGGTATTATACTTCTTATTAATAAAAGTTCACTGCTTGATGGTTCATTCTCATTATAATGAAGTATTTGCCTTAATCATCACTTGGCAGGCACCTTGATGATCACTACCTGTCTCGCGCCTTCTATGCTGCTTCCCGTTGCCATATGGGAGAATGTTTTTTCTACTGCAAAGTTAAGTTTATCCTTCAATCCAACTTACTTTTTCGTTACAGCAATGTTCTATATTTTATGAATTACAGTAAGTTAAGTACTTATTTTTACAAAAATAATTATCTAACTGTTTATACTGTTATATATTACTCTATTGTATATAAACGAAATATTGTCTATATCTAATATTACTCAGTAAACAAAGATAGATTTTTGTCAATTTACGGCATTCGTGAATCTGATTGGAAAAATTGTTGAGACTCGATTCTCGGGGTGGATGAACTATCTACATTCTTATTTAAGTTTATTCGGAACCCTCACTTTTGTCAGGTTTTTATTTGGTATTGTTATCAGGAAGATGCTGCTGCCCATCTTCTGTTTCAGTTTCTCTCTGTCCCTTTTTACGACATCTGCGGGATGGTAGTATGGATTCTCCTACGGCACCACTACACTGGCTTTTTCTCTTTTAAAAAAAAAAATTGATTTCAGTCTATACCAAAACCACATGAGGCTGGAGATAAGATTCAGTTCACACCAATTAGTCATATAGATATCAGCCCAGTAGAGTGTGATATAGAAAATGATTGTAAGAACGAAATGTTTAGCCTTGAATCTGTTAAAGTTGAGGAAGAGAATTTTGAAAATGAGGATTCCAAATTTGGAGAAAACGGGAATCATGAAATAGGTAAGATATACACATTTTGTGATATTATTAAAATAAGCTACAAGTTACCTAATGGCAAGTAGTTACTGTAGCCCATAGACCAAAATAAAGAGGGCTTCATGTGCAATGTACTGATTTACTCATTTGCCTTTGCCCTAAATACAAAGTGCATGTTAAAAGCACTCTTATGGAGAAAGATAATTACAAATTAAATGATTGTTTAAAAGATAAGCATGTATGGACATCACAATAAAAGAAAAAACAAAAAGATTTTAAAAATATAATTATACCTAATAGTGACATATTGGGGCGGATTAGGCCGTGTGTTCCAGACGGATACCAATTTACTGGGCAAGGCGCCTTTAACGCGAACGTTACGCATTTGTTAGATTTATTAAAATGTAGAGTCTCAAGACAAAGCTTTAAAATATAATTTATAATTAAATGTAGGGTTTCAGGAAAAGTCTTTAGAATAGAATAGAATCATTTTTATTCAATGTAGTATTTCTGCCACTGTTCCGGATATAACCTCTGTCCTGGGAAGTACCAGCAAGAAACCCACACGACATGTCACAGCAGACTAGCAGAGTTACCACTCTTGTTTGCTTGCTGGCTGTTATAAGACAACTAAATGATCTATTCCTCACAGCCGACCTATATACAAATTAATGTTAGGTTCGCCGGAAGCTGACAAGCTTACGGCGTCAGTTGTTACTATTTAACTGTCATTTATTTATTCTTATTAAATTATCTTATAAATCCAATAACTGACAGTAATTATTTAAGTAATTAGTCAGCACTTAATTATTAGATAAACTAGTGAACCAAGAACCGGCAGTAGACTATAACATGATACAAACTTATAATTAACTATAATTAACGCTGAGACAAAAGGAGATATCGACAAATTAAAGAACTCTTATTCAATGACCTAGACAACTTTTCTGTGTCTGACGCTAAAACATGTAATGTTGAACACTGTGAACACGTCCTGAAAATAAGTTAATTTTATTTACACAAAACATTAGAAGCATAAATCGGAACATAACTGGGTTTGAAGTTTTGTTGCATAGACTCATTGATATATATGTACGCACTAGATTTCGCATTCCGAACATTCACTATGTTCAACTGAACTGTACTGCAATCCGTACACCGTACTTTAGTGTCATTTACTGTGGCTTCAATATTCATGCAGTGTGGAGCGGCAAATTCAAATTAAAGTTTAAACCTTACGTAAATAACAATTCAGTAGTCAAGTAAGTAAAATTTTTTGTTGTTCAAGTGAATAAATAGGTAATAATATCGTAATATTTTACTATCTACCGCGCATGCGCGAAGACATAGAGTAGCGCACATTTTTTGTTTGGAAGAGCTTCTCTAGTACGTAGTACATATAACTCAATGCATAGACTGAATATAAAATGTGATATTATTGTCCTTACAGAAATGTTGGCCGTCAAACCTCCCACCCCACCTACCGCCTCTAAATGGATATTCTTTACACAAAACCGAGAAAAACATTATGCAAAATAACGGTTTAGTAATCTATGTTAATAATAATTTAAAAGTAACTGTCACAGAACCTACATTCCAGGATAGTAATTGCTTAATCATTCGAATTCATTCCGAGACGATTGTTATTGCAATTTACAGACCTCCTTCTCAAAATATTGATAGATTTCTAGAGTCCCTTGATATTACCTTTAACATAGTTAACAAACTTAACATATAAAAATATAATCCTAACCGGTGACATAAATATTAACACTACCCCTGGGAAAACAGACGAACATAACTACCTAAATATCTGCTCTTTTCATGGACTATCACCGACACATTACCACCCTAAACATCAAAGCGGCTCGTGTTTAGACCATTTTGTGATTAAATCAAAGAAACCTTTAACATTAGTTACTAATTCCTCGCTTACTGATCATCAAGCAATTTTACTAACATTACAATTAACCTTACCTAGAAAAAACTGCATACGCAGCTACACTAAAGTCCATATGACGAACCTTGAAAATGACATTCGTAGCATTAATTTTGACTTTGTTTATGTTTTGTGATGCAAATACGTCTTTTTACTTTATAAATTCTTTACAATACGCAATAAAGAATAATACATAACAATAAAACTGTCACGTAAGTATTATAATATTAAACCTTTGATAACACCTGGTCTCGTCCGCTGTATAAAAAATAAAGACAAACTTCATTTAAAATCAAAACTTTCTCCTGATAATTTAATACTTTCTGCTATTTATAAAAGATATAGAAATTTTTGCAATAAACTATTAAAAAAACTCAAAATACAATGTGACAAAAGGCCGGTAATAACAATAAACTTGTATGGAAGTGCATTAAAAATAATACCTTCAGTTCAAAAAACCTTGGACCCCCACTTGATCTAATGTCATTAGACAAAAGCCCAAACGCAGCAACTAATAAAGTAAATCATTTTTTTATTAATGTTGGTAAAAAATAGCAGAGACAACTATAAAATTAAGCAACACTCGAAATCCAATTTTTATGCCCACATCTTTTTCTAAGTTAAATTCTTTTGTATTGTTAAATACCGACATTGATGAGATTTTAAGTCATAATAACTGGCTTAAAAGAAGATTGTGCAGTTGGATAGGACAATATACCTAATAGCATACTCAAAATATTTAAACATTTACTGGCCGCCCCGCTAGCCCATATCTTTCAATTATGCCTATCTAAAGGTATTTTCCCGAAAGTGCTTAAAAAAGGTGTGGTTTCTCCTATATACAAAGCTGGTGATAAAAACATAGTAACTATAGGCCGATTTCAGTTTTATCTGGTTTATCTAAAATTTTAGAAAAATTCATAATAAAATACCTGGAAGCTAACAATTTGCTGTCAGACAGACAATTTGGTTTTAGGCCTAAGAGATCATGTAATGATGCCTTGCACCAAATGACAGATTATGTAACAAGTAATCTTGACAATGGTATGCACTCAATTGGGATCTTTTTAGACCTTGCCAAAGCATTTGATACTATCTCTTGCCCTATACTATTGCAAAAGCTTGAAACACTTGGCATAAGGGGAACTCAACTACAACCTTTTTCCGATTACCTCAGTGATCGCTTTCAATGTGTAAAAATCGGTGAGAATACAAGTACTGAATTACAAAACAGCTCTTATGGAATCCCACAGGGCAGTATCCTGGGGCCTACATTGAATGAATGAATATTATATATATAACAAATATACAAATGACATAACAAAAAGCAGATCCCTCGCTGAGCATCCACGACCAAGCGAAAGGCTGCCCCGCGTATTCTGGGGGCGATATTCAATTCCATTATATATAATATATAAACCTGCTCGGGGCAAGCGGAGCACTAACACCAATGCGACTCTGTCACGCTATCCGTGAACTTTTGCAACATCAGGGGACTTCATTCCAACCTTAACGCTGTCCACTACCATCTGGAGACGGCAAAGCCGGCCTTGCTCTTTTTAACCGAGACTCAGGTGTCCTCTCCGGCTGATACTTCATATCTCTCCTACCCGGGGTACAAATTAGAACACTCCTTTTGCCCCGGGCTGGAGTTTGCGTATACGTCAGAGAGGACATTTGTTTTCGACACCTCGGCAGACTTGAAGGGACCATACCCGCGTCTACGGGTGCATCTATAGGTCCCATAGCAGTAATGCCGAAACTGACCGACTCATCGACCACGTCTAAATGGCTACAGATTCCTTGCTACAGCAGATCCCATCCGCAGAGATCGTGATCCTTGGCGATTTTAACGCCCACCACGCCGAATGGCTCGGTTCACGTTTAACCGATCATCATCATGTTTATGACTTTGCCTTGGCATATGGTCTTACACAGCTGGTTACTTCGCCTACGAGGATTCCAGATGTGGAGGATCATGCACCTTCTGCTGACTTCTCATCCGGACGGATATCAGGTTTCCATCGACGCCCCTCTAGGCTCGTCGGACCATTGTCTTGTCCGGAGTGTGGTGCCATTCACTCTAACGTCGCGGTTGCATTCTGCAGGCTGCCGGCATGTTTGGCACTATAGGTCTGCCGATTGGGATAGGATGCGGTCTTTTTTTGCATCCTACCCTTGCGGGCGGATTTGCTTCTCGCCGGACGATCCCAGCGTTGTTGCTGATTCTGTCGCTGATGTGGTATTTCAGGGTATGGAACTTTTTATTCCATCCTCTGTAGTGCCCATCGGAGGCAGATCCCAGCCATGGTTTGGTCGCTCCTGTAAAATAGCATCACGCTATAATCAGGAGTGCTACCGGGCCTGGGCTGACGCATCAACGTCTCGGGATATAAACACCAGCGCTCTTAAAAAGAAGTATAATTCCGCTTTCAGGTCCTTCAAAAGAGTCATTGCTAAGGCAAGGTCTGAGCACATCGGCAGAATTGGCGAGAAGCTAGTTCGCCTTCCTTCGGGAACCCGTGCATTGTGGTCTCTCGCCAAGACTGTCCAAGGGAACTTCTGTCAGCCATCTCTTCCATCTCTGCACAGAAAGGACGACTCACTGGCCCATGCCGCAAAGGAGAAAGCCGAGCTGTTAGGCTCTCTCTTTGCGTCCAACTCGACTCTTGATGACGGGGGAACACACCGCCGACCATCCCGCGGTGTGAGTGCTCCATGCCGGATGTGCTGCTTACACAGCGCTCGGTTCGCAAAGCACTCCTTACCCTGGACGTCAGCAAGTGGAGTGGGCCTGACGGAGTCCCTCCCATTGTGCTGAAGACGTGTGCTCCGGAGTTGGCACCGGTTTTAACGCGTCTTTTCCGGTAGTCCTACTCCCAAGGCGTAGTTCCGAATTCATGGAAGACAGCTTTGGTCCACCCGATCCCTAAAAAAGGCGACTGCTCAGACCCGTCTAACTACAGGCCTATCACCATCACCTCCTTGTTCTCCAAAATAATGGAATCCATTATAAACTGCCAGCTCATGAGGTACCTTGAGGATCACCAGCTGATTAGTGACCGCCAGTAAGGTTTTCGTTGGGGTCGATCAGCTGGTGGTGATCTTCTGGTCTACCTGACTCATAGATGGGCGGAGGCAGTAGAGTCCAAGGGGGAGGCATTGGCTGTTAGTTAAGACATAGCGAAGGCCTTCGATCGGGTCTGGCACAAAGCGCTTCTTTCGAAGCTCGATTCCTATGGGCTTCCCGAGAAATTGTGCAAATGGATCACCAGTTTCCTTGCTGATCGGAGCATCAAGGTCGTAGTTGACGGTGCATGCTCTGATTACAAGCCTATCAACGCTGGTGTTCCACAAGGCTGCGTGCTATCACCAACGCTGTTTCTCCTGCATGATGATATTTTGCAAACTGGTAACATTCATTGCTATGCAGACGACAGCACTGGCGATGCCTTATATAACGTGCGTGCCAATATTTCTCGGGAAAACGTCGCCGAGTACCGGGACAAACTTGTGTCTGAAGTCGAGTCTTTGCTGAACAAAGTCTCGGATTGGGGGCGACTAAATTTAGTCCAGTTCAATCCCCAGAAGACACAAGTTTGCGCGTGTACCGCTAAAAAGAACCCCATTGTCGTATCTCCTCAGTTTCAAGGCACTCCTCTTGCTGCGTCAGCTCGCATCGGAATCCTCGGCGTCTACATATCGAATAGCGTGCAGTTTCGTGGTCACTTGGAAGGGAAGGCCAAATTGGCCTTCACTTCTAAGTGACCACGAAAAAAGCTTGGCGTGCTCAGCAGAGCGAGACAGTATTTCATGCCGGCACATCGCTTGCAACTTTACAAAGCGCAAATTCGGCCTCACATGGAATACTGTTCTCATCTCTGGGCTGGGGCACACCAGTGCCAGCTCTTTCCACTTGACCGCATCCAGCGCAGAGCGGTTCGAATCTTTGACGACCGAGTTCTTTCTGATCGGCTCGATTCACTGGCGCTGCGTAGGGATGTTGCATCCCTTTGCATTTTCTATCGAATCTACCACGGGGAGTGCTCTGAGGAATTGTTCGGATTAATTCCAGCCGCCAGATTTCACGTACGCACATGCGTCAAAATTCACGATACCATCCTCATCATCTGGATGCTTGGCGGTCCACCACTGTGCGTTTTACGAGGAGTTTTCTTCCTCGTACAACTTCTCTGTGGAATTGTTTACCACCGGAGATTTTTCCGGAACGATACGACTTAGGGACTTGTTCATGGGCGGCGGTAGTCACTTACCATCAGGTGAGCCGCATGCTCGTTTGCCCCCTCTTCTATAAAAAAAAGGGCAACGGAACCCAAGGGGCCAGCAGCTGGCCGACTTCATGGAGAAAGAGGGACTCTATGATAAACTCTTTCTTCCAGAAGCGGGCCCACAGGAAGTGGACCTGGTCGAGTCCCGACGGTTCGACAAAAAATGAGATTGACTTCATTATGACGACCAGACGACAACTGTTCAGTGATGTCTCAGTGATCGCGATGGTGAAAACTGGCAGCGATCACCGAATGGTTAGAGGCACACTGAACCTAAACGTTAAGTTGGAGAGGTCTCGTCTAATGAAGTCAACGCTCCGTCCCCCTCGTGCTCTAGTCCAAAGTCCCAAAACCTTTCAGCTCCAGTTACAAAACCGTTTTCAGTGATGCAATGAAGTAGACGATATGAATGACAAGCTCGTGGAAACTGTCCATGCGGTCGGAGCTAAGTTCTGCAAGACCCGCCGCAGAAGAACACAAAAACTCTCCAATCACACTCTTAATCTCATGGCTGTAAGACGGGAAATGAGGCTGCAGTCTTCAACAGATGTGACAGCATACAGGCAACTGAACAGACAGATCTCCAAATGTCATCATCATCATCATTACAGCCCTTCACAAGTCCACTGCTGAACATAGGCCTCCCCCACGGAATGCCACAAAGCACGGTCCCGAACCACCTGCATCCATTGACTTCCTGCATGTCTTACCAGGTCGTCACTCCATCTAGTGGGGACGCCCACACTTCGCCTGCCGGTACGAGGTTGCCACTCGAGAACCTTTCTTCCCCATCGGTTGTCGGTTCTTCGAGCTATATGACCGGCCCATTGCCACTCCAGCTTACTAATCCTTTGGGCTATGTCGGTTACTCTGGTTCTACTGCGGATATCCTCATTTCTAAGTTTATCACGCAGAGAAACCCCGAGTATAGCCCTCTCCATAGCTCGCTGAGCGACCTTGAGCTTCCTCATACGGCCAGCAGTGAAGGACCACGTCTCAGTTCCGTATGTCATCACTGGCAACACGCACTGGTTGTACAATTTAGTTTTGAGGTATGCCTGACGAGAAGATGGGCCGTAATCTCCAGAACTCTGCCCAGCCGAGTTGAATCCGTCGATTGACCTCTCGGTCGAAGTTGGACTTACCTAGTCGGACTATTTGTCCCAGGTAAACATATTCGTCAACAACTTCGAGCTTAGTGCTCCCAACAACTACCGGCATAGGTGTGACATGGACATTTAACATGATTTTTGTTTTGTCCATGTTCATCTTGAGACCTATCCGTTGGGAGACACTATTGAGGTCATTGAGCATAGTACTTAGGTCCTCCAGCGATTCTGCCATAAGGACTATATCGTCGGCAAATCGAAGGTGAGTGATGTACTAGCCATTGATGTTAATACCGTATCCTTTCCAGTCCAGTAGCTTGAAAACGTCTTCCAATGCAGCGGTGAAGAGTTTCGGGGATATTACATCACCCTGTCTTACACCTCTCTGCAGTTGGATAGGTTTCGTACTCTGGTTCTGTACTCGGATAGCCATCTGTATTGCCTGTAGCCCTACTGTACAAACACTTCAGCACCTCGATATACCGACAGTCAATTTGGCACCGCTGAAGGGACTGCAGCACCGCCCAAATTTCGACGGAATCAAAGGCTTTCTCATAGTCCACATACGCAAGGCAAAGTGGCAGATTGTACTCGTCGGTCTTCTGTACAATTTGCCGAAGGGTATGTATGTGGTCTATGGTGCTAAAGCCTTTTCGGAAAGCGGCTTGTTCGGGAGGCGGAAGTCGTCGAGTTTGCGTGCGAGACGATTCGTTATGACTCTCGAAAACAGCACGTAGACGCGGCTCAGAAGGGAAATTGGTCTGTAGTTCTTCAAGAGAGCGTTGTCGTCTTTCTTGAAGAACAAGAACACCGCACTTCTGCTCCACGCCTCCGGTGTAATGCTACCATGGAGGACGGAATTAAAGAGCTTCTGAAGGACTTCAAGTACCGGTTTTCCACCCGCTTTCAGAAGCTCCGCTGTAATTCCATCCTCGCCTGGGTCCTGCCGTTTTAAGGTGCTGAGCCATTCTAATCTCGCTCAGACTGACGTCCGGGATATCATCGGAATAGTGTCGGATAAGACTTGCTCTTGGATCGTTACTCACACTTGCGTGTGGCTCCAACGATGACGTGTACAGCTGCCCATAGAACCTCTCAATCTCACTCAAAATCTCAGGTGTCCCGGAAACGATGCTGCCACAATCGGTCTTCAGCTTCGACAGTTGGCTCTTTCTGGTAGACAGATCTCTGGCAAAGACTTTGGAGCCCTGGTTCCGCTCGATCGCTTCAATACGAGCATTGAAGTTGCAAGTCCCGCCGCATGCATTTGCAGATCTGTCTGTTCAGTTGCCTGTATGCTGTCAAATCTGCTGAAAACTGCAGCTTCATCTCCCGTCTAACAACCATGAGATTAAGAGTGTGATCGGAGAGTTTTTGTGCTCTTCTGCGACGGGTCTTACAGAACTTAGCTCCGACCGCATGGACAGTTTCCACAAGCTTGTCATTTATATCGTCCACTTCATTGCAAACTTCTAGGCACTGAAAACGATTTTGTAACTCGAGCTGAAAGTTTTCGGACTTTGATTAGAGCACGAGGGGACGAGCGTTGACTTACGACGACCTCTCCAACTTAACGTTTAGGTTCAGTGTGCTCTCACCATTCGGTGATCGCTGCCAGTTTTCACCCTGCGATCACTGAGACATCACTGAACAGTTGTCGTCTGGTCGTCATAATGAAGTCAATCTATTTTTGTCGAACCGTCGGGGCTCGACCAGGTCCACTTTCTGTGGGGCCTTTTGGAAGAAAGAGTTCATCATAAAGAGTCCTCATCATTCTCTAAACCATTTCATTATCTGGTCATGCAGTAAATCTGTTCCATTCCTCTCATCAGCCGTCATTTCCATACTTACTCCTCATTCTCATATCACTCTTCACACAACGATCCATCTTTATTCGGCCTTCCTCTGCCTGTGTGTCCTCCACATTCATATTCAACACTCGTTGTGACATGACTTTCATTCTCCGCATCATGCCCAAACCATGCCAATCTGCTTCCTCTCACCTTTTCTACCACTGGCGCTACTTTCAGGCTTCCTCTTATATACTCATTCCTTATCTTATCCATCCTTGTCACACCACATCCATCGTAACATTCTCATTTCATTCTATGCAGTCTATTTTCATCCTTCTTGAAGTCATAAGTTTCATAAAGAGTCCCTCTTTTCCATAGTCGGCCAGCTGCTGCCTTTGGTTCCGTTGCCCTATTCCGAATTTCCCACTTTCAGCTCACCGCTCTCTTGTGCCTAGTTTTGCGTTGAAGTATAGTGGGTTTTGAGGAATGCATGCTCTAGATATATCCTCATACATTTGCAGCCCTCATCGGGATGCCGAGGTTGGTGTGTAAACCTGTATGACCTTCAGCGAATACCGTTTGGTGATTCTGAGTATAAGGTACGCAACCTCGTCGACACACCCCTGATCTTACAACGTTGTTAACGAGATGTGGACGATAAATCCGACACCTCCTTGGGACAGATGGTCGCCTCCGGTGATAGAATAAGTTGCCGGATTCGAGGATTACCGTGTCCTCCCCTCTTCGGACCTCGGATAGTCCTATTATATTCCAGCGTAACTTATCTATCTCTTCTTCCAGCTCCAGGATCTTCTCGTCAGTCCTCAGGTGCGTGCGTTATATGCGCCAGGTCGAGTCGTCGTAGGTGGCAACCGAACCTCCACCGGAGATTCTAACACCCCGCCCGCCGTTACCATGGCTAGCCAGGAATAGCGGGGCCGCCGGGGACTGGGGGCCGTTTATTTGTGTCGTCGCTCATGGGGGGTATATTGCCATAGTTGCCACGCTTGACGAGCGGGTAGTGGGTATTCTTACCCGCCACTACACGGGATAATGTATGCGGCAGGAATTACGCAACTTCAATACAGCTTGTATTGAAGAAGCGATCGAGCAGAACCAAGGCTCCAAAGTCTGTGCCAGAGATCTATCTGCCAGAAAGAGCCAACGGTCAAAGTTTAAGACCGAGTGTGGCAGCATCGTTTCCTGGGATTTTGAGTTAGATTGAAAGGTTCTATGAGCAGCTGTACACATCATCGTTGGAGCCACAAGTGTCAGTAACGATCCAAGAGCAAGTCTAATTCGACACTATTCCGATGATATCTCGGACGTCAGTCTGAGCGAGATTAGAATGGCTCTCCAGCACCTTAAAAACGGCAAGGCCCCAGGCGAGGATGGAATTACAGCGGAGCTTCTGAAAGCGGGTGGAAAACCGGTACTTAAAGTCCTTCAGAAGCTCTTTAATTTCGTCCTCCATGGTGGGACTACTCCGGAGGCGTGGGGCAAAAGTGTGGTGGTCTTGTTCTTCAATAAAGGTGACAACGCTCTCTTGAAGAACTACAGACCGATTTCCCTTCTGAGCCGCGTCTATGTGCTGTTTTCGCGAATCGTCTCGCACGCAAACTCGACGACTTCCAGCCTCCCGAACAAGCCGGTTTCCGAAGAGGCTTTAGTGCCATAGACCACATACACACCCTTCGGCAAATTGTACAGAAGACAGAAGAGTATAATCTGCCACTTTGCCTTGCGTATGTGGACTATGAGAAAGCCTTTGATTCCGTCGAAATTTGGGCGGTGCTACAGTTCCTTCAGCGGTGCCAAGTTGACTGTCGGTATATCGAAGTGTTGAAGTGTTTGTACAGGAGGGCTACGATGGCTATCCGAGTACAGAATCAGAGTACGAAACCTATCCAACGGCAGAGAGGTGTAAGACATGGTGACGTAATATCCCCGAAACTCTTCACCGCTGCATTGGAAGACGTTTTCAAGCTACTGGACTGGAAAGGATACGGTATTAACATCAATGGCGAGTACATCACTCACCTTCGATTTGCCGACGATATAGTCCTTATGGCAGAATCGCTGGAGGACCTAAGCACTATGCTCAATGACCTCAATAGTGTCTCCCAACGGATAGGTCTTAAGATGAACATGGTCAAAACAAAGATCATGTTTAATGTCCATGTCACACCTATGCCGGTAGTTGTTGGGAGCACTACGTTCGAAGTTGTTGACGAGTATGTTTACCTGGGACAAATAATCCGACTAGGTAAGTCCAACTTCGACCGAGAGGTCAATCGACGGATTCAACTCGGCTGGGCAGCGTTCGGGAAATTGCGACACATCTTCTCGTCAGGTATACCTCAACACTTGAAAACGAGATTGTACAACCAGTGCGTGTTGCCAGTGATCACCTAAGGAACTGAAACGTGATCCTTGACTGCTGGCCGTATGAGGACGCTCAAGGTCGCTCAGCGAGCTATGGAGAGGGCTGTGCTCGGAGTTTTTCTGCGTGATAAACTTAGAAATGAGGATATCCGCAAGTAGAACTAGAGTAACCGACATAGCCCAACGGATTAGTAAGCTGAAGTGGCAATGGGCCGGTCATATAGCTCGAAGAACCGACAACCGATGGGGAAAAAAGGTTCTCGAGTGGCGACCTCGTACCGGCAGGCGAAGTGTAGGACGACCCTCCACTAGATGGAGTGACGACCTGGTAAGACATGCAGGAAGTCGATGGATGCAGGTGGCTCAGGACCGTGCTTTGTGGCATTCCTTGGGGGAGGCCTATGTTCAGCAGTGGACTTGTGAAGGGCTGTAATGATGATGATGATGACTTGTGCGATCTTCAACTTCAAAATGGTGTCATAATGTCGTATGCGGATTAGGGCTTGAGTATCGGACCATTTTTCAATTCCGAAATTGGGTTTTAATATTAAGCAATATAGTTCCGTAATTCCGGAATTCGAAGCCTCCTTTAAAAATGGTATACAAAATGCATAATATTTATTGATTATTTTATATTATGGAAATATAGGGCTAGTATTTTGAGTAGAAAAAAATTAAACCATTGAAATTACTATTAAGAACTTTAATTAAAATACAGTCAAAATAAAATATTAATTAATAACATAAGTCCTAGATGATAATCTAGGATTTTGTTGGTAGTGAAATTTCAAGAATGTCAGTGCATTTAAGCTGTCGTCCTTTAGACAACTTCTTACACGATTGCACATGTACGAAACTGTTGAAGAATCGCGTTCAGCTTCGACACTAGTTGGCGGTATCGTTTTTAAATATTGGAAGCATTTGGTAAGATATTGTCCTTTATCACCGCCTTTTTCATTCTTTTTTTTATTTGCTTCGACTAACGTCATGCATACTTGACCGCTCATACACACGTTCAAGTTTGCATGACGCTGCAAGCTTGATCAAGTCGGCAGAATCGAAATTCAATTTTTGTTTCAAGTAGACTTGTCATGCACACTGATGGCCATACACCGTCAAGTTTACCGGACGCCGCTTCAAGCGCGCTGCAAACTTGACGATAAACTTGATCGTGTATGGCGGGCTTTAACGATCTCCTAAATTTAAACGCAGATAAAACACAATATGTGTTATTTTTAATGAGAAACAATAACATACCTATTCACCTAAATATTTACGCTCATAATTGTAGCTCGTATGATGACACTGCATGTGCATGTCCCGCATTAACAAAAACAAACAATATAAAATATCTAGGTATCACGCTTGACACAAATTTAAATTTCCGCAAGCACATCGATTTACTTTCTGCTAGAGTTCGTAAATTAATATATATTTTTAAATATCTCCGTAACATGGCTGACTTTAAATTGATAAGACAGGTCTATTTAGCTTTGTGTCAATCCATACTCACTTATGGCATTACTTCCTTGGGTGGTGCTTCTAAAACAATATTGCTCCCACTAGAACGTGCTCAGAGAGCAGTTCTAAAGGTAGCCACTTTCCGTTCATTCATGTTTCCTACACATCAACTTTACTTGGCATGTAGTGTACTAACTGTCCGTCAGTTGTTTATCCTAAACATCATATTAAAACAGCATACCGAACTTCCATTTAACTTAAAATCCATAGACAGAAGAATGTACCATGTAAACCCTCAAACCAAACACGCATTTGTGAATAGATTTTACATATTTTCAGGACCATTTCTATATAACAAGCTCAACAAGTCACTAAAGATATTATATAGTGTAAGTTATAAGAAATGTAATATAAGGCAATTTCTGAATAAATTAAATTACGAAGACACAGAGAAGTTGTTAGAAATTCTAAAATAGTTTGTATTAATTGTAGGTAACAAATAGTTGTTATTTAGTTATTTTATTTATTATATAATATAGTTTAGTTATTTAAATTATCTAGTGTCCTACATTATTAAACCCATAGTGTAAGTGATGGTAGGTTGAATACCTGTGTTTCAGACACAGTTACTCAACCTACCCAAAATCAAAATCCAAACCCAAGCATTCCACTGCAAGACTTCAAGATACTGTAAGCTCATTCTGCGTAGATCGAACCAAAAATTAATATTAAAAAATTGAAGGTAGCCGGGCTAACTACGACATCGGGACGTCAAACATCTCAGTCCCCCCCGTGACCATGGGTTGCTGTAAAGCACCCGAAACGTCGGGAATCAAAATAGTAAAATTAAACGCGATAAAATCCGTAAAAATAGAATGTTCGTTTCTTTGTCACTTGGTACTAAAAAAAATATGGAGAAAAGGTGCTCAAGGCATCCTTGTACTGGCACGCACTTACCTACTAAAAACAAGTTGTGGCAGAACACTTACTAAATGAGGTAAATGAATCATCATCATCACAGCCCTTCACAAGTCCACTGCTGAACACAGGCCTCCCCCAAGGAATGCTACAAAGCACGGTCCCGGGCCACCTGCATCCATCAACTTCCTGCATGTCTTATCAGGTCGTTACTCCATCTAGCGAGGGCCCGCCCTACACTTCGTCTACCGGTACGAGGCTGCCACTCGAGAACCTTTCTTCCCCATCGGTTGTCAGTTCTTCGACCCATTGCCACTTCAGCTAGCTTATTACACTTAGCTCATGAAACATGCAGTATGGTAATGAAAGTGAATGGCTCAGGCCCATAAGCTGTGTGATGGACTGCAATGATCTAGTCGCTTGCAAAAAATATCGGTTTTTACTTTACTTTTATATTGAGTCAAAATCTGTTTCATTCTAGAGACTGCTGGAAAACAAGAAGACTTGGAGATTGATGATACTTTTGAAGATAGACATACGGATTCGGAGAACGACTTGACACTAATTGCATTTGGTTCAAAGAGTAAAAAAGATGACGATGACATAGGTAAAAGAATTTATTTTAAAAAACCTGTTTCAAAAAATAAAAATAAAAACACCACATTAGAAATTTCTCTTGCATCATGTAGTTGGAGTACATGATGCAAGGTACGTACAAAATTTTGTTCTTTAATTACACATGACCAAACATTAGAACCAAAATGATTATTTGTAGGCCATACAATAGACTATTTGACTAATTTTGGAAAACCATTTTAAATGATTCTTTATTACATAATAAGCACACTACGTTGATATTTCCGGGAGATCTACTGTATTAACAATAAAAATCAAAGTTAAAGTTTAAATTTCCAAAACCGCGCCATAAACGCTGATTCTGTAATGGCGCTGGTTATGTGACATGTGTGACGTCACACACATGTAAATAACCGTAACAAAACAGTACAGCTGAAGTGAATTTCGACATTTTTCTTCAAATTTATTCGACAAAATGGTGTGTAGTGCCACAATGTACTAATACGACTATAAGTAGTCCACAGAAACTGTTTGTTTCTGTTCCAACGAATCCCAAAAGACAAAAAATGTGTTTACAATCAGCTCGAAGAGACCCAAAGAGCATTTTAGCTCATACGAATGTTTTTATGTATGAAGATCACTTTAATGTAAGTAATATTTAACTTTATATATACTTGATAGTAGCTAAATATCGGTTTTTATATAAAGTAATAACATCTTTTATACCTAACCTCTTCATATGGTAGCATTAATTTTACAGCATAAGTTGGAGGGATCCTTTTCAACCGAACCCTACAGGGTTCCCTGTAGGGTTTCAAATGTTTTATGTTATGTTGTTTAGCTGTCTTTATAGTTTTGTTTAATTTTTTTAATTTACAAGAAATTTCTAAGTCCGTTTATAATGACATCGAAGGGAAATAACAAACACGTCATACTAAGCGGACGTCATAAAAAGCATTTTGTAGAAAATAAACAATCTCCTGTTTTTGTTAGTATGTACTTATTTTAATAGAGAGAAACAAAATAGAGATAAATCAAAATTAAAATTGTACGCAATAAGTACATCAATAAAGAAAAAACAATAAGGAAAAAACAAAAGCAAACAAATCAGTAATGCTTGTTTGCTTTTGTTTTTTCCTTATATTGTAATAACAGTCTTTAATACTTACTATTGTGTAAAGAAGCCATCGCCATCGTTAAATTATCATTTTCAATATTGCTATAAACAAATCGTGGTAATAATTCTGTAGCGAACACTGTCGAAGGTGTTAGGAATCATGTCGGTCACTATAACCGGACACAATTTATTAAAAATGGGTCACAATAAGCGACATGTCTCTATAAGCGAAGTCATTATATCCGACTTTGTTATAAAGAATTTTATATGAAAACCTAACTTCGCTGTGTAATTACTTCATAATAAGCGGTTGGTCAATATAGGCGGAGTCATAATAAACGGATTCTACTGTATATCAACATAACCTAAAATGTAGATTTTACAAAACTTTTGAATGATGATCATACATAAAGGTTTGTAAATAATTAATTCCTACGTGGTACTTACACTGCTGTTTTCACATTCTTATGTTCCGCAGCACAGTAATCAGCGTTATTCTTAAAGAAATCTGCAACCATAAATCCGTTTAATTATTAGGTAGCTTGCTGTTATATGTTATGTTATTGGATCGCACAAAATTTGACTCCATTTCGATATTCAAAACGAATATTTATGCCGCTAGTTATAAGATTTATCAAAACAACTGTTTCAGAAATAGCTCAAAGATCGAATATAGCACCCAAAAATATAGAACGCGAACTACAATCAGTCAAGGCAGCTGTGACTGAGTATGAGATCCAGAAATCAGTATTAGCTATTAAATCCAAGGCTGTGGGTTGCGATGAGGTTAGTAAGGTTATGATATCCATGATCCTTGAGTGCCTTTTACCTGCAATCACACATATCGTAAAATATTCCCTGGACTCAGGCCAATATCCTACTCGGTTGAAAAAAGTATTTGTGCGACCACTTCCTAAAATACCTAATCCCTCATTACCTACCAATTTCAATTTTGTCATACCTATCTAAAGTTCTGGAAGCCTGTGTTCACAAGCAAATCTCTATGTTCATAACCAAACATAACCTGCTGAATAAATATCAGTCAGGCTTTCGCGCAGGTCACAGTACTACCTCTGCCTTGATAAAAGTCACAGATGACATTCGAATGGGAATGGATGAGCAGAAGCTTACAGTGGTAGTGCTTGCTGATTTTTCAAATGCTTTTAACACAGTCGACCACGATATCCTTATAGCCTTCCTAACTAGTCTTAGATTCTCAATCCCAGTTTTGGAATGGTTCTCATCCTATCTTCGCGGCCGCCAGCAATAAGTTCGATTAGGACAAGAGTCCTCGACATGGGCTGACATTGAAACAGGCGTGCCGCAAGGCGGAATACTTTCTCCTATAATGTTTTCTCTATTTATAAATTCTATCACTTCAGTTCTCAATTGTTCGTACCATCTGTATGCAGATGATCTTTAGCTATATGTGCAGTCTAGTGTTAACGACCTTAACGATAATATTAATAAATTCAACCACAACTTTGATGCCATAAGAGATTAGTCGTACAGACATGGTGTTTCGGTTAACCCTTCAAAATGTAAAGTTATAGGTAGTAGCAGAACGTTAATCAAGATTAATAACGATGATCTTTCTACCGTGTTTTATAATGGAACATTGCTGCCATTTTGTAAATTTGTAAAAAATCTTGGCTTACATATGGACCATACCTTAAGCTGGGGAGTTCAAGTTGCTGAAATAAGCCGTAAAGTTACTGCCACCTTACGTTCTCTTTATCGTCTCAAAAACTTTCTGCCTTTTAAAACTAAACTTTACTTATCCAGACTTTGATATTGCCCTTTATCGATTATGCGGATGTGTTACCCAGATCTATCTCAATATCTTCTCGAAAAGTTGGAGCGCCTTCTCAACAATTGCATTAGGTTCATTTTCGCCTTACGTAAGTACGACTATGTTTCCCAGTACCGTTCTAAGCTTAAAGCTTTCTATTCGTCAAAGGCGTAGCTCCCGAATTTTACAAGTACTATATTTAATTTTAAATGACCCAAATTCTCCTTCTTATATTAAGGATAACTTTCAGTGTCAGTATTCTACTCATGATTGATAGAGTTCCCCGTTCCCAAAATAGTCTTAAAATTCGTATTCCACCACATAAGAGTGGCTTCTTTAATTCCTCTTTTACTGTGCAGTCCATACTGCTCTGGAATGCCCTGCCTGTTGATATCAAGAAAACCAGTAACAAACATTATTTTAAGAGACTAGTTCGAGAATTCTTTAACAAGAATAATACCACCTGATTTATCCGACTTTTGTTTTTGTCTCTTTGTAAGTGATATTTTATATAATATGTATTTTAATATGTATCATGTGATTTTATTTTTGTATTATATTATTTAATATTTATTTATTTAAAGAAGTAAATAAGTATCTGTTTATATATTTATTATTCATTCTTTATTATAAAGTAGATATTAAATTTGTATATTTTTAAATATATTTTACTTATTTGCATTTTGTTGTAAGATATAATCTTTATTACTTATTTCTTAATATATGAAGTGGTTGTTTACACCTGCCACAGTTTCTCAAATCATCCATGGTTGACTGGTAGAGAATGCCTTAAGGCATTATGTCTGCCCATTATATCCCTTGTTATAAAGTAGTATGTAAAAAAGATTAAATAAATAAATAAATACTTAATACGTTGATATTTTAACAGACGACCTTTTATATATAACTAGCTGCGCCCGCGACATCGTTCGCGTGTAATTAGTAGTTTTGTTATGATATGTGATGATGATTTATTTGTACTTTGTGTTCGAACGGTTCGCGTATTGCATTTTTAAACTCATGATAACTTGGAAATCAAATGTCCGAAGCGAATGAATTAAAAAGTATTTTACTGCTACATAAATACCATTGCTGATAAAACTATTTATTAGAATAAGAATTAATACTACGATACGAATGTAACCACCTTTTGTTTCTACCGGCGTGGCGATCATTTAAATTTTACAACACAAAAGCTACTATTGTGACTTAACTACGTTAGTTAGACATATTCCCTCGCAGATTTTTTTGTCGGTAATAATGAGTACTTTAATCATGCAGTACATAATTTTTATGTATCATCAATAGTTTTCTCATTGCAAGCCAAATAGGTAAAGTTTTATAGGCATAATTTTGCTACTTTGTGTTCCATTATTGCAATTTTCTTAAGGATTTGTAATTTTTTTGGAAATAAATTATAGCCTATGTTACTCCTATAGTATGTGCCAAATCGATTGAGAAAAACGGACAATGACCTTTCGGTCGTTTAACCAGGGTTACAAACCTTCAATATATAGCACATTTTATATGTAGTACTTTCTTTATTTATAATGATTTTTATAATGATTGATATAATATATATTTATTAACTATTATTAAAAGTTATGTGAAAGATCGCTGTAGAAGAAAAATCATCTATTGTTATAAAGTACTTTATTCATTTAACAACAAAAACATTAATTTATAATATTAGAAGATTCGAGTGATAACGACACCGAATAAGTACGTACTTATGCAAAAGATAAAACTTTATTTTTAATATTATATAAGAATTTATTTTATTCGGTGCAATCATCACTGTATCTTCACTTGATGAACTATCTGTAACATTAATTATAAAGCGATCTGCAGTTTGGTCAATTCTATCATCCATGCCACGCATTTTTGTTCAACCCAGGACATGCTGAACACAGTTTTTCCATTTATCTGGCGTGATTTGAGTTAAACCATCTTTAAGTAAATTTTAACATCTTTTAACTTGAAAGTTGTATTTTTCGTGCAACGTACCCTTTCACATCTGCCCACACAAGTTCAAAAGAAGCTCACAGTGATAGGAGGTAACCTTACCACTGTGATGCTTTTCTTTGCCATCTCGTCGGTGACGTAACTTCGATAGTTATCTTTAACTGCCTTTATTTTTCCATTAAGTGGGTCTTTGTGTCCGAGGGCACGTATGCGATCTGTTTAGATTCTAGCCATTCCTGCATATTTTGTTTCCGCCAAGACATTGTTGGGGTTTTTTCTAAACGTCTGGAGTGGTAACTAGCGTTATCCATAACTATGACATCGCTGCTTTGCAGTTTTTCTATTACTAAACCAGTCCTCGAAATGGAGAGCGTCCATACTCTCATGGTAGTCACCAGTAGATGATGATTCAAATACCAATCACATCCCTCCAAAAGCCATTTTCATTGCCAACGTGTACAACTATTAATCGCTTCCTTTACCTGAAGGGCTGCGCCAGTAGAGTAGCCTTCTAACCGTGATTGACGAGAAGATTCAATTGTGGTGTCTTCCCATACCTTTCCCATAGTATGACCTGCGTTAATCCATGTTTCGTCAAGGTAAAAATGTTACGTCCTCGTTTCTAATATTTGTATTTCTCTCAATATCTGGTACGCCACAGAACTATCTCTGGGCGATCTATTAGACCACTTTTCTGTTTCTCTTTATATATTTGAATTTTAAATGGCGCAACACACGTCGCAGCAGGAAGTTTTGCCAAGTTTGGCAACTGGTCATCTTGATTTATACTGAGCAAAATTTTGTCTAAAGTCGGTAATTCTCCGCAAGAAAGAACTGATGCACTTTCTTCTTATAGCCGATTTATCAAAATCGTCCAACTTGTCAATTACAGACTTTTTCTTTTATTAATTATTCTTTCTGGTATTTTATGGAATCTCTATACACGCTTAATACGCGATATATAGTGCTCTTGCTGACTCTGAGATCTCCGAAACCTTTTCTACCATATTAACGTTTGAAGGATACACGTCTTCGGGCCAGGTGTTTTTGACATATTTGTATACATTAATGATAATCTCTTGTTCCCTGACCGACAAAGTGGTAGGTTTTCTTTTACTGGTGACGTTAAAGGTGCTCCAGAAGATGGGCCTGTAATAATGATAAAAATATACTACCATAGTACTACATCACATAAATACATATTGTTTTAGAAAATAAATACCACATGGTCATTAAAAGAGCGCTTTAAGAAATAGAAAGGCTACGTCGTCGCATTTGTACCTATTTGTACGTACCATACGTTTATTATGGGTCGGCGACGTCTCTTTCCACTTGATGTTGAAGGACCGGGTCCTTCACCAAATTCTCCTGAACTCATGTCGATTTAGTAACGACCGTCACAGTAAAACTAATATAACAGATTCAAAAACAAAACTTAACGATATAACAAATTTAACAGTAAAACTCAACTAAAACAATGCAATGAATGCTATGAATTACCGAGACGTACACACGCAAGCGCTATCCGAACACGAATGAAAACAAAATGGCGGACCGGCCCAAAAGGTGACGCATCTCTGGCTGCCATTGTCACGTTTCTTTAGAACGAACTGACGTAACGCGTTTTGTTTATTTTAAAGGGATGAATTTGCAAAAGCTCAATATGGTGATTATATTGCTTCAAATATTTTTTAATATGAAACTGTTATTAAATGAATTGCTGCGTTACTTACCATAAATTGAAATATAAAATATAACACATTTTTCGCGATGTACCGTAAGATTTTACTATGTTTATAGGAACCACAGACAATATTATTTAAGAAACAAAAACAAAACATATGTGCTGACCTAGAAGTGGGAATAATATCAATATTTAAATATTTTATCACATCTAAATTGAGATTTTGTAAGTTACGCCTTTTTGACACTCGGCTCATATCTGAGGTCATTGTCCGTTTTTCTCAATCGATATAACATACTATAATAATTTAGCTTTCTCTTGGTGAAAAAATGGTTTAAAATTGGTTCAGTAGTTTCGGAGCTTATTCGGTACATACAAACAAACAAAGAAACAAAAAACATTTCCTCTTTATAATATTAATAAATATAATCAATAAGTAAGTATAGATAGTAGAAATGTGAAGCGTTACTAAATAGTTTTTTTTTTATCACGCGTATCTTAGCTAATTAATTTTTAACATCTTTAATATAATGGATTTTCGCAATGTAACG
The DNA here is from genome assembly GCA_029286625.1 of Parnassius orleans. NCBI lineage: Eukaryota > Metazoa > Arthropoda > Insecta > Lepidoptera > Papilionidae > Parnassius > Parnassius orleans. The sequence continues at coordinate 84,452 of JAGSMP010001640.1, read as the reverse complement.
CCTGATTCTATTACCTAATAATCTTTTTGTCTTGCCTTACTACGCTGTCGAAGCCACCTCAGCTGTTGTTTTAACATCCATTCCGTTCTCAGTTAACTTTTCGCTTTGATTTTATTTTTAGGAGGTGAGTACGAGGAGTGATCCGAAAGTAATGATAATGAATATTAAACACGGTGATTACTCCTATAGTTATTTCCAATTTTTTAAAATACGCCATAATAAGGACAGTCGTCGATTACGTCGTTGATGTGCAAAAAAATATTTTTCAATTTTATTTATTATGACGATCCTAAGTCCGTTAAAAGTGTAAAAGGAAAATTGGAATCGTAATTCGCGTCATGTAGTTATTATCTTAAGCATTAGTAGTAAGTGTGTCACTAAGAAAGTAAGCAGTAAGCAAAAAACCTGAGAAACGAAAACGTGAATTGAATCACACACACAGCAGCGCGTGTAAGAGTAGTTGTTGCCCATAAATCACTTATATACTCGTATTTTCTAAAAAATGTAATATCGGTATATTAATAGTTAATTTATTTGAACTTCAATATAAAACTTGGCTACTCTTTGAAAAATAACCCTGTATATATAGGCGAAATACCACTGACTGACTGACTCATCACGAGTTCTCTAAAATTATCCCGATTATCTTGCAATTTTGTCAATGCGTTTAGTCATCTCTTTTCTAAACCCAGAATTCCCTTAGAAAAAAAAATCTTATCTTCACCCTCCAAAAAAGCCTCAACAGCATCTCTTCGCAATCAATCAGCACTTCGCTATCGTTTGCAAATTTCTTGTCTGGAAGGTGTTCATTGAGCCGAGGAAATAGATAGAAGTCATTGGGAGCTAGATCTAACGAATAAGGCGGGTGTTCGAGCAGTTCAAATCCAGTTTCTTGAATGGCAGCCATTGCAACTGCGTCTTTGTGAGCCGGAGCGTTGTCTTGGTGAAACAGCACTCCAGCTCGCAGTTTGCTGCGTCTTTTTTCCTTAATATTCCTCTTCCTCCTATAATATTTTTATTTGGCCCGCGTAGTAAGAGCCCGAAATAGTGACTCCCTTTTTCAAATATTCCACCATAATTATTCTCTTCCGTGGATGTTCTGCCCAGCTTAAACTCCTTGGCCCAGTGTGCAACTGTGGAATATGGAGGAGTAGAGTCCCCAAATGTTTCCACCATGTCTTTGGTGGACATTATTTTTAAATAGAGGTACTTGATGACAACTCTTTTGATGTTATCTCTACGATGATTCGTATTCAAATGAATGTACCTCCCGTGAATCGTAGCGTATTTATATGATTTTTTATGCTGAACTAGTAGGTACATAAGCAAGCAAAAAAACATTTATTTTTTATTTTTGGATAAAATAACATTTCGCAACAGCAGACAGTGACCTATGGCCGCTCATTCGCTTTGTCTCTCTCGCACTTTTCGGCCTGTATTCACTGCCCAACTGAATACAGAACGCACAGTCCATTCTCTCTATGTCTATGACTCGGACACACAGTCCTCCTGATGGTAAGTGGATGCTGTAGCCAGTAGAACAATATACAAAATGCAGATGCTTGTCATCCCTGAGGCGTAAGATGGAATGCCTCGTTACAAGTAAGTTTCCAGTTCTCGACACTAAACATAGGACACAACATCGTAATGTTGCTATATCACGCTGGTATTTTTTGAGAGCGAGCTCTATTCCTGGTCAAGCCGAGCCGTCCATGCAGTCATAATCACTGCAATCAGATGCCTCTATCACAAATATGATCAACTCTACAGAAATGAGCTCCACATATAGTCGATTCATACGATGCTTAATACTATCGGTTTAGCATAGCATGCAATATGGATATTCTGCCATTTGTGGTAATACCAGTAATACCAGCGTGAAATAGCAGCTTAATGCCATATGGTGAGTGTAGAGAATCGGAGACTCTATCTATCTTAGTCCTCATGGGTGGCAACGAATCTACATTTTGATTTTAAATGCATAGATATAAGATGTCTATGGGTCCCAGCATCTATTTACCATCAGATGGAATGTATGCTTTTTTGTCATCCTTCATATATATACATACAAAATTAACAATTTTATGGGTGCCGGTGGAGAACGAACCTGGGTTGCTAGCGTACTGTGAAATTTTACGGCAAACTCATAGCTCCTTTGCTACCAGGGCTTGTTGTGAATCTTTCTATGGCCTACAAATAATTCCTCTATCTTAATCTTCCCGTAAACTTCTACTGGTGAACATGGAGGGATCTCTCCCGATGTAAGGAAGATTTGCCTGAGTCGCCATGCTTGGCATAGGATTGACGATCGCAGAACCAGACGTGAGCACCTCTGACAATGTTGCCTGTCGCCGGTCTGGATATTTCACATCTGAAGTAAACGAGGTAGCTATACCGCCATCTTTCGGAGGCCATCAGATTTTTCTGGCAAACCCATAGTCTCCTCTTACGAAACTCATGGGATAAAATGTGATGATGAATTCTCTTATGCCGCACTTACGCGCCAACTTCGATTGTACTGTGTGTATAACACTAGTTCTGTGTGGAATTCGAAACAGCTATTTTTAGATTAATGTAATTATAACATGGTCGGAAGAACCATTCTTTGCCTCCAAAAATGAATATTAGAGACATTATTCGGAGTAATTGGCTAGTAACATTATTTAGTATAATTATGGAAAATACTATAATTTCTTTATTTCTCCCTGGGTTAACTGATAGAGAATGTCATAAGGCATAAACTCCGCCCATTGTAAACCGTTTATGGTGTCTTACAATAAAGATGCAATGTCTTACATAAATAAAATGTTTAATTCGTGTGTATTTGAGAACAGTACATCACACCCGACAAATAATTTTTCAGAACCGTCTGAGAAGAAGATTAAATCAAATTCTACCGATTGTAACATAAACGATGTTCGTAAAGAAAACCTCGATTTTAAAGGCCCTACTATTAAATCAAACCTAATAATTAATAAAAAAGGAAAGCATCCTGTAATGAAAAAAACATCTGGGGCATCAACAAAATACATTTTTGAATGTGATGGTTGTAGTAAAAAATTTTCAACAAAAGACATTCTCGCCAAACACATTTCATACAGTCATAAGACGCAAAAGAACTCGGACACCACTGCAGTTCGGACACAAGTTGAACAAACTCCAGTACCACAACAAACAGAAATATTTAATTATGATATTTTCGAATTTAAAACATCCCAAAAACGTTGCATTTTGGCAGATCTTAAAGCGCAAGTCGCTAAACAAATGTACTGTTGTAATAACTGTGAATATAAATGTAACGAAAAAAGTGAGTTGCAAAGGCATATGAAAATACATGCTGGAGAAAAACCTTTTTCGTGTAATATCTGTCAGTTTAGATGTAATAGAAAAAGTAGTTTGCAAAGGCATATTAAACGACACGCCGGAGAAAAACCTTTTTCGTGTAATATCTGTGAATATAGATGTAATATAAAAAGTAGTTTGCAAAGGCATATGAAAACACACACCGGTGAAAAACCTTTTTCCTGTAATATTTGTGAATTTAGATCTAATAGAAAAAGTAATTTGCAAGCACATATGAGAATACATACCGGAGAAAAACCTTTTTCGTGTAATATCTGTGAATATAAATGTACAAGAAAAACTAATTTGAAACAACACATAAAAATACATACCGGAGAAAAACCTTTTTCGTGTCATATCTGTGAATATAAATCTATTACAAAAGGTACTTTGCAAAGACATATAAAAATACACACTAGAGAAAAACCTTTTTCGTGTAATACACGAGTCACAGGGGACAGATGGCGCTACACAAGTAACATCGTCTCGTTTATATAATTAATTTAAAAATAGTATCAGTGAGTTATTTTGTGTAATAGTGTTAAAATTTAGTGGCTTTAGCTATTAAATAACAGTGATAGTTTTATCCATGTGTATTATTGTGTGAGAACGAAAGATTTTAAGATTTTCAAATCCGTTGTGTTTGAATGTATTATGACAAAATACTAGTTCTACCTTTGATATAATAGTTCAAAAGACGGTTAACATAGCGAAATTAGACTAAACTATACCATTAGTTAACTTCAGTACCTTAAATACTTAGTAATTTTAATACTTAATCTTGTAACGGTTATATACCTACTTAGTATAATTTAAAATTTACTCACATCTCATAAGGAATTAAATATCTGCGTAACGGCGCCATATAAAAGTAAATTATAGAATCACAATAATCAATATTTTTTCACCCGCTCAATTGAATTACCTTACCACTCGAGTTTACCACTGTAAAGAGAAAGATGGCGCCTCCAACTATGAATACGAGGGTGACACTGAAAGTTCTTAGAAAATCAAAAACTGAACAAACTACCAAGTTATTAGTTTTATTATATCTTTTCAAAATAGTGTCCATTTACATCAATACATCGCTGCGTCCGATGGAACCACTGAGAAAAGCACTTTGCCCACTTGTCCTTAGGGGTCTCCTCGACGGCATTTTGAAACGCAGCCACTGCTTCCTCGGCGTCCATATAACGTTTTCCTCGAAGTTTTTCTTTTATTTTCGGAAATAAATAAAAATCGCAAGGTCGGGGCTACAGGGCGGGTGAACCAGTAATTCCACGTCTGACGTCGCCAAGTAGTCGATTGTTTGCTTGGCGGTGTGCGACGAGGCGTTGTCGTGGTGAAGGAGGATCCTACTGCGAGGTCGTTTCTCCCGAACTTTTTCCAAGACAAGTGGCAAACAATTGTTAGGGTACTACTCTGCAGTAACTGTTTTTTGATCCTCTAAAACAATTGTTGCGTAATAACCTGTCCTTCCGAAGAACGAGGCCATCATCTTTTTTTCCATGCTTCGACCTCTCTTCACTTTAGTTGGCAACTCCTCGGAAGGAAACACCCAGACAGCAGACTGTCTCTTAGTTTCAGGGTCATAACAATAAATCCAGCTTTCGTCACCCGTAAGTATGTCGAACACAGCATTTGAGTCACCTCCGTTAAATCTTTGAACCATTTCACGACACCTATCAACACTACGGAGTTTTCGGGCCTCTGTCAAATTATGAGGCATCCACCGGGCACAAAGCTTCCTGACTGCTAAATGTTTTGTGCACTTTACTCATACCGATGCCTAAGCTTGTCCGAATCTGCTGATAAGTCACTCTTTTGTCAGTCTCTATCACACGCCACACAACACTGAAGTTATCTTCAGTCGTCGCCGTAGAAGGCCTTCATCGTGAAAGGCCAATCGAAGTCTATCATAACTTTCTTGTTGACTTAAATGACATCGAAAGTCATAAAAAATTATTGTACGAAAATTTTCTCGCGTTAAATGCATGCTGACGTGAAACAGACAATTTTCCATTTGCCGCAAAATCGTAAACAAATGACAAATTAATAAAATATATACACAATAATATTGGCAAAGTCTTCTATTTTCAAAATTTGGACTTATTTTTTTATTATATCGTTTAGAAGTGGCCAGTTCTAAAAACTTTCAGTGTCGCCCTCGTAAAGTCCTTTGCAATGGATGTTCACAAGAAATTGTTAGCAGACAGTTTTTAAAATTTTATGTTTGTACCAAACATTATGACCTGTGCGCAAATGTATGTGAAAAACGATTCTATAATACCATGACTACAGAACATAAAAGAAAATGGAAATGTCAGGAATGTTTAAGTAGGGAGCCGAAGACTGACAACACAAACACGCGTCGCGCTAATTAGCCGAGTGCATCAGTTCCAACTGCACATACCTCAATGATATCGGATATAGAGTCCACTCAATTGGCGACTGAACTAAGATTACTACGGCGAGAGCTAAACTAGATGCGTACTAATATGCAGGAATTAAAGGGCACCATCACAAATCTTGTTGCGGCTATTATCGGATGCAACCAACGATTCGACAGCCTCGAGGCTCGAGTGAAGGCCGTGGAATGTCATCAGCACGGTAGAAAATCAGATGACACCTCTCATTTAGAAAACATAATTGCTGATTTGAAGGCGGAACTCAACGATCTGGACCAAGAGTTGCTGTGTAATGACATTGAGATCTCGGGAATACCAGAAGAAAAGACAAACGATCCGTTCACCTAGTATTGGCAGTAGCTACTAAGTTGGAAGTCACTCTAGAGGAGCGAGACCTCGTGAATGCGGAGCGTGCGGGGTCCACCACCGAGGGCCTAGGACTCGATGCTGCCGTATCTCCATTCCATATCAATGAAAGGTTGACCAAATTTAACCGGCAACTGTTTTATAAGGCACGCGTAGAATGCAAGCGCGCTCAATGGAGGAAGTACACGTGGACTCGGGAAGGCAAAATTTTTGTGCGTAAACATAACGGCGAATCACGACATCGCTTACGTTCAGAGCACGATTTGGTTAAAGTTTTTGGGCATTGAGAACGTTGGCTCGTGTAACTAAAATTGGTCTGAATAATGACACTAATATTTTTAAAGCCAATTTAATTTTAAAATAAAATCCCTACCTTGTTTTCGTTTTCGTATTCATAGTATAATTGATTGTTATTTACGGCTGCTGTTAACTGTATACTTGTCTTTAATAAGTTATTATTTGTATTTCTTTGAATGTGTTAATCTTAAAGTGTTAAACATTATTTTCATTTTTATTATAAAGTTTTGTAACTCCGGCTTATTTGAACTATTAATCCATGTTTTTTATTAATTGTTGTAATGTTTTATTTTTGTTATAGTGATTTTGTAATTTCACCTTCATAAAATCTTTTTGTTTTTGTTATAACTTATTTTAAGATTATTTGTTTGAATATTATTATGTCCTTAGGCTTAAAATCGTATACTCATTTCTCAATATTTTTGTATATTAACTTATTTAGCTCGCACATTATACATACAGCATTGAACCAAACTACGTTCCAAATATACTTGCATTATTTAGATTTGACATTTTACACATTCTACACACAATTATATCTGATACATCGAAACATATATACTACACATTCACATTACCTATTAGGGATTTATAGTTCATTATGTTGGCGCCATTTAACACTTATGTAAGTTCATCCTATGCTGTAAGTAGGTTCAAATTGTCTATGCGTTTGTTTTTCAATTTGTAGTAAAGAGTAGACTGTCAATCGGTTTCTTAAACGCTGGCTCCCTAGACACTCGCCATGATGAGTTTCTCGTAACAATGTCACGGTATCAGGTAGACGTAATGGCTATTAACGAAACGTGGATAAGAGAGGGCGAGGAGGGCCGTGCACCGTCACCGCCAGGATATCGGTTCCTTCACGTACCGCGTCCCACCAAATTGCGTGCACGTGGTGGTGGAGTCGGATTTTACGTTAGTCTTGGAGTCAACGTTCGTAAAAGTACAGTACTGCGAAATGTGACCACAACCTTGCTATCACGTTTTGGCTGGTGTGTAGGGCCTCTGCAACGAAAATGCATACTAGACTTAATAGTTTCCTAAATAAATATAAAATTTTACGGGAGGAACAAAACGGTTTCCAAAAAGAAAAATCAACAACACTAGCTGCTTATACGCTAATTCAGCACATAACGGAAAACATTGACGAAGGTATGAAAGTTACTGGTGTCTTTTTCGATATGAGTAAAGCATTCGATTTTGTAGATCATGAGCTTTTCTTGCATTCCAGTGGATAAAATCATATTTAAATAACAGAACCCAATGCGTTCAAATAGCTAGAATAAATGAATTTAACTAACGAGTCACACATAACTTTCAACCCACCACAAAAGGTGTGCCACAGGGCTTGGTCTTTACTTTTTATTTTGTATATTAATGACCTTCCATTGGCAATCGACCAACATTGTACTCTATATGCCGACGATATATCAGTTATAATAACAGGTAAAGAAAAGCCTTTAGATTATGAACTCAAAGTTAACAGTACCGTCACATCGATAGTAAATTGGCTCGAAAGTAATAATTTATGCCCTAATCTACTTAAAACTAAATATATCACATTTTGCACAAACCGCGCAAATATTCCTGCAATGAAAATAATGAGTCATAGCCAAGAAATTGAAAAGGTTGCTGATATAAAATTTCTCGGCCTTATCTTGGACCAGCACTGTAGTTGGAAAAATCACATAAATTTAATGTGTGATAAGTTAAATAAATTCGTTTATGCGCTTAGTAATTTAATAAGTAAAGAAGCCGCTATCACAGCCTATCATGGATATGTGGCGTCCGTGTTACGATCTGGGGTAATTCAAGTATTTTTAAGAGAGCATTCCTAATGCAAAAGAAAAGTATAAGGGCAATCTGTGGATATGGACCTTTCGATCCTTGTAGGCCACTCTTTAAGCAGTTAAAAATTATGACTCTGTGTTCCATGTGCGTGTATGAAATCGGAATATTCGTAAAAAAATATCCACCTTTATTTCAGAGGTGTGTTGATAATACAGATAAAGATTTGCACATAGAGACGTAATAAGATTAAAGAATCATGTCCACACTTGAACTGAAAATTTTCTAACGCGTCTAGTGCAAACATGATGAAAAAAATGAATGAATGACAGGCTGTCATTTGTTTGACTTTTGCAGTCGTTCGTTTGCTCTTGCAACGTATTTTACTATGCGATTTTGGATTTTCTGATACCCTTACAACTTTTGCATTTTCCACGGACTTCGATACCTTCCCCTTACTATTACTTTGATCTGGATTATAGGGATACAGATTTAGTGCTTTTTGATTGGGATCTAAAACGTCATCGCTCTTGTTGGAAATCGTTATGGAGCCTTCTACGAGATTGCTTTGTATAAACTGTAACATATGTGAATATATAAGTCATTTTTTTTTAATAGGATAGGGTGACAAACGAGCACACAGTCCACCTGATGGTAAGTGGTTGCTGACCGTTGAAATTCGAGAACTTCCATTAAAACATTTTCAAAAGAAACTAAAACAATGGCTCATCCAAAATTATTTTTATACTCTAGACGATTTTTATTGTTATAAACCAAAATGATAAGTATTTTATAAGACATTTCGTGTAAAATTGACTAAATACATTTATATAAAATTATAATAACTATTGACATGTACACTTGATTTGATATAATATAAATATATATCTTTAATATAGGACTGGATAAAACTTTGTACTTTTTTTTGTTTAATTAATTATTGACATCGACAATATATATACATACAAAACAATTTTATGGGTGCAGGTGGAGAACGAACCTGGTTTGCTAGCCTACTGTAAAATTTTACAGCAAACTCCTAGCCCCTGAGCTACCAGGGCTTGTTTTGAATCTTTGTATGGCCTACTAATAATTCCTCTATCTTAATCTTCCCGTAAACTTTCACTGCTGAATATGGAAGGATTTCTCCGATGTAGGGAGGATATGCCTTGGGTGCCACGCTTGGCATAGGATTGACGATCGCAGAATCAAACGTGAGCACCTCTGGCAATGGTGCCTGTCGCCGGTCTGGATATTTTACAGCTGAAGTAAACGAGGTGGTTATACCGCCACCTGTCGGTAGCCATCAGATTTTTCTGGCAAACCCATAGTCGCCTCTTACTGTATAATATAAACAAAACAAAAAAATTCTCGCTGGTTCTTCCCAGGACAGAGGTATTTTCCGAACCAATGGTAAATAAAAAGCTGACTTTCAATAAGTATTATGTAATAATCTATATTGTATAAAAATTATTCTATTCTATTCTTACGAAACCCACGGGATAAAATGTAATGATGAATAAATTCTTATGCCGCACTTACACGCCAACTTCGACTGTACTGTGTGTATAACACCAGTTTTGTATGGAATTCGAAACAGCGATTAATAGATTAATGTAATTATAACATGGTCAGAAGAACCATTCTTTCCCTCCAAAAATGAATATGAGAGACATTATTCCGAGTAATTGGTTAAAATACTTTATATCTAGCAACATTATTTAGTATAATTATGTAAAATATTATAATTTCTTTATTTCTCCCTGGGTTAACTGATAGAGAATGCCATAAGGCATAAACTCCGCCCATTGTAAACCGTTTATGGTGACTTACAATAAAGATGCAATGTCTTACAATTAATAAAATGTTTAATTCAGAACAGTACATCACACCGACAAATAATTTTTCAGAACCGTCTGGGAAGAAGATTAAATCAAATTCTACTGATTGTAACATAAACGATGTTCGTAAAGAAAATGTTGATTTTGAAGTCCCTACTATTAAATCAAACCCTAAAGTGAAAAAAGATAATCAACCAATTAACAAAAAAGGAAAGCATCCTGCAAAGATAATGAAAAAGAAAATTTTGAAACAAAAGAGTGTAAATATAATTATGAAAAAAACATTTGCGGCATCAACAAGATACATTTTTGAATGTGATGGTTGTAGTAAAAAATTTTCAACAAAAGACATTCTCGCCAAACACATTTCATACAGTCATAAGACGCAAAAGAACTCAGACACCACTGCAGTTCGGACACAAGTTGAACAAACTCCAGTACCGCAACAAACAGAAACATTTAATTATGATATTTGCGAATTTAAAACATCTCAAAAACGTTGCATTTTGGCACATCTTAAAGCGCACGTCGCTAAACAAATGTACTGTTGTAATAATTGTGAATATAAATGTAATAAAAAAAGTGACTTGAAAAGGCATAAGAAAATACACGCCGGAGAAAAACGTTTTTCGTGTAATATCTGTAAATTTAGATGTAATAGAAAAAGTAGTTTGCAAAGGCATATTGAAATACACGCCGGAGAAAAACCATTTTCGTGTAATATCTGTGAATTTAGATGTAACAGAAAAGGTAATTTGCAAACACATATGACCATACATACCGAAGAAAAACCTTTTTCGTGTAATATCTGTGAATTCAGATGTAATAGAAAAAGTTATTTGCAAACACATATGAGAATACATACCGGAGAAAAACCTTTTTCGTGTAATATCTGTGAATATAAATGTACAAGAAAAACTGTTTTGAAACAACACATAAAAGTACATACCGGAGAAAAACCTTTTTCTTGTAATAATTGTGAATATAAAAGTATTAGAAAAAGTGAGTTGCAAAGGCATTTAAAAATACACACCGGAGAAAAACCATTATCATGTAATATCTGTGAATATAGATGTATTACAAAATTTCATTTGCAAATACATATGAGAATACATACCGGAGAAAAACCTTTTTCGTGCAATATCTGTGAATATAGATTTAGTACAAAAAGTAATTTGCTAACATACGAAAATACATACCGGAGAAAAACCTTTTTCGTGTAATATCTGTGAATTTAGATGTAATAGGAAAAATTATTTGCAAACACATATGAGAATACATACCGGAGAAAAACCTTTTTCGTGTAATATCTGTGAATATAAATGTACAAGAAAAACTGATTTGAAACAACACATAAAAATACATACCGGAGAAAAGCCTTTTTCGTGTAATAATTGTGAATATAAATGTATTAGAAAAAGTGATTTGCAAAGGCATATGAAAATACATGCCGAAGAAAAACCTTTTTCGAATAATATCTGTGAATATAGTAATATGAAAATACACACTGGAGGAAAACCTTGTTCGTGAGCTATCTGGTAAAATATGTACAATATTATGTAAACGTATTTGTTATAAATATAAAAGTGCGCCAGATAAAATTCTATTTTTTGTGAATTTCTTATGTAATTAAAGAACGAGTAGAAAAACCTTTCCTTTGTATGTGCTAATTGAAACTGCATTTATTCTGGGGCAGCTAATTCAAAAACCAAAAAAATGGAACCTTAAAATAAATATCGAATGGGCTGTTATTGGAAACAGACTAGACCTTCATGTTTGTTTTTTTAATTTAAATTATAGTTTATGTTTTTCTTTTTTCGTTTCGACGTTTATCCTTACCGTTAAAAAAGTCCTCTGCTGTACATAGGCTTACCTCATAGATTGCTTCATATTTTCCATAGTTGCCACGTTGCAAAAAATCGCGGTTGCCAACTAATACGAAAATCTATAAATACGAAGAACCCGAATGAAGTGAAGACATGGCTTAAAGAACAAGTATCCGAGCCAAAAATCTTAATTTAAAAAAACTCAAAGAGTTAACTACCTGTCCTACTGCATTTTAATATTTTTGTAGACTTTGGTTCATTAATGAAAAAGAGAATTCAATTATATTAAAGTTATAAGAAACAGGAATGGCCTTTAGTGAAATTTGTAGAATTTGTTTTATACGTGGTAGAGCCACGCTGCAGCTATATTAGTAGTATAGTTGTAGCACGAATGGGTCGGCTCGACCGAGGAAGGACCACGCTCCCACAGAATACCAGCGTAAAGTAGCAGCTGAACACTGCTGTGTTTTGTATGGTGAGTGTAGAGAACCGTAGACCCTTTTTACTGAAAAAGAGGCATTCCATCTTAGTCCTCACGGGTGACAACGCATCTGCATATTCATTCTTTATTGAGGATAGATGTAGATGTCTATGGATCACAGCAACCACTTACCATCATGTGGACTGTGTACTCGTTTGTCACCCTATCGTATAAAAAAATCGTTAATGTACGCATGTTTGTACTAAAGAAGACTGGACTCCAAAATTTGTATAAAACAGTGACGAACAGTTTTGTAAGTTTGATAATACTTCTTAATATTGCAAATTGAAGTTGCGCTAATTTGTTATTATCACCGGAGAAATACATTATAAATTGCCTGATATAAAATGCGATGGATCGGCTAGGTTAAGGTGCAGCATTAAATAAAGTGGTAAATACAACCAGAACCTGAAAAACAACAATTAGCCTGGAATCCTGGGTCGCACTAAAATTAGTACTATCATTGTTATGAAGTACTACCTACTAGAAGAGACGCTGAGACTTAGTTGTTTGCAACACGCGTTAGAGCCCTCGGGCTCAAACTTACCGAGTCTGTGCCTTCACGCGACTTGCACTGCGAACTGTAGGCGGGAATTTGAACTGTGAAGGTGCGTTTTTTTTTAATTCTAATTATTTTGCTAAAACTATTTAAATCTCATTTTTTTTAGTTTTTTTTTAATTTTCCTTTTCCTATAATAGGAGAAACACTTATGACAATATTGTGGTAAGTCTATAAACATTTTGAATTAATTAACTGTTATTTGTAGGGATTACTACTATATTGACTCGAATTGTATCTGTTTCAGATCACATTTTTCGGCTGAGTTAAGTTTTCACCATGAGAATTTTGCTGATTTAAATTTACGTTAATGTTCTGTGAAGAATAACTCTCTGACAATCACATGTGTTATATTATATATCAGTAACAAACGTGGAAATATTATGCGCAAAAGCAATAAAAACATCAATAATAATGTATAGTTTATAAAACAATCTGTCTTTCAGAAAATAAAATTACATAACTATACTTATTTATAGTTTTATTTTATCCCACATACTAATCTAAAGTATATTCGAGGAATTTTGGTGCAACCTCTCAAATGTATGGGAATTTACCCCATAGGTTTGTGAGGCTTGAGCCAAAATTACTCGAATATGCCTTAAATAAAAAGTTTTAAGTTACAGAATACAAAGGTTTGAAATTCCCGCGAAAAAAGTTTTATATGGGCACCCACTGTGGCGCTAGAAGTATAAACGTATAGACGCGTGTTTCAGTTTTTTTAGTTTGGAGATGGCGTTTATCTCTCGGTAGAGGGTATTTGTGTTCTGTGGCTTCGTACCTTCGTTTACTGTGCATCTCCTCGTAATCGTGTAACTTTCGTACTGACAACTTTGGCTTGTGTTACCTGGAATTGATATCGCATTTGTGTTGACGACTTTGGCTGCGTTTCCCTGGACATTATTATTTATTGTTCAGCCAAAATGCCGTATGTTGCGCAGTATACATATGTATACTGCGCAAGAAATGCGTACATGCATATTATCTACAGTGAATGCCATTGTAACGCCTGTGCCGCAGCCAGATTGTATCGGGAGAGATCTATCCAAATGCGGCACGGCACTCACATCACCACGTGTTCATCAATGTGCACCAGACGTATTCACAAGGACGAATGCCAAGTGTTCGTACGGCAGGTGGAAGACCACGACGAAACGAAAATGATGTAGTTTTAAATGAAATTGTAAATGATCCCAGCACTTCAGTACGTGCAATTGAAAGAGACACTGGAATACCGAAAAGTCTTGTTCATCGAATTTTAAAGCGATACGAATATCACCCGTACCATGTGCAATGAGTAGAAAGTTTGCTATCTCGTGACTACGCACCCAGGATGGATTTTTACAGAACAGTGTTGGCGAGAAATCGTGAAGATCCGCAGTTTCTTAACAAGATTTTGTGGACAGATGAAGCGACCTTTAAAAAAGACGGTTATTTAAACTTACACAACCTACATGGTTGGCACATAGAAAATCCATATTTAATGCGTGAAGATCTCTCCCAATACCAATTTAAAGTGAATATGTGGACCGAATTTTAAACGGACAAATAATCGGACCATTTGAGCTGCCTGAAAACTTAAATGGCAACTTACCTTAATTTTATTACAAAATCATTTGCCAAATTTATTAGAAGACGTACCATTCAACATCTTCCGGGATATGTGGTTTCAAAAAGATGGTTGCCCAGCGCATTATGCTCGTCCAGTACGGGATCATCTAAACACAATATCCCGGCAGGTGGATTGGACGCCTTGGCACATTTTATGGCCTCCTCGTTCTCCGGACCTAAATCCACTTGACTTCTTTTACTGGGGCTGCATAAAAGAAAAAGTGTACTTGAAACCAATACAAAATCTGGCCGAACTAAGCCGCAAAATAGCTGAAATAGCAGAGGAAGTAAACTCAAGGAGATACGCACGATTAGTGAAAAGATCTTTTCTGAGGCGATGCAGAGCCTGTATTCGTACCGAAGGCAAACAATTTGAACATTTAATTTAGTTTTAAGAAAAAATAAATGTATTACAATATTTCCTAGTGGTTCATTTTTGTTAACTTTTGCCATAATACGACAATAGGGCATCATTATCATACTTTGATATTTTGTTGTTCGAGTTTTTTATGTTCTAAATTGTTGATAATCGTTGTTGTGGGTATTTGTATTATTGTATATGTAGGTAGTTATGAGAGGAATAAATCAGTTGTTGTCTCGCTAACGAACGTGTATTATTGTAAACACAACATGGTGTCAAGTGGGATCATAAGCATAGTAAACGCTTAAAATCGAGGGACTTCAATAGAATAATTGCAACATATATACATGGCATAATATTTATTAAAAGTAGTAAACTGTGAAATAATTCTATAACGTGTCTTGCAATTAACAATGGAGCACGCGCGTCCACAACGAATTACAGTTAGAAGGCGGACCCGTCAGCAGGGCTGATGCTTGGAAAGTGGAGACAATAATTCATATTATTTGTGAAAGCTGGTGTGCACTCGGAGACATCGGCAGTAAAAGCAAGTTTACCTCAATTTAATTGGATCAGAAGGATTCGACATTTATCAAACTTTTACGTTCACTAAAGAGGAGGATTGTGATGATGTGCAAGTAATATTGAGTAAATTTGATGAATATTTTGGAACTAAAATCAATATTACATTGCTTAGATACAAATTTTTTACTCGCAATCAAGAGGAAGGTGAAAACATACAGCAGTATGTTACGTCATTGCGGTTATTGAGTAAAATTGTAAATTTGCTACTTTGAAGAAGAGCTGATAAAGGATCGAATTGTGTGTGGTGTAAATAGCACAATAATCCGGGACCGTTTGCTCAGATGTGAGGACCTAGACCTGGACAAAGCTGTGAAGTTGCCAGGCCGAGAAAATTGCAAGAGAGTAGCCGTCAGCTAAGTACTAGTGGTATGTGTGCTAGTGTAGTGCAGGTAGCTAGTGTCAAACAAAGGAGAGGACAACGCAACGCGCAGCGCACAGGCGCCGGCCGTGCCTCACGGGGCTCCGCGCTGCGCTGCCCGCGTTGTGGACTCGAGCGCTGTGCAATGCCTCGATGTCCGGCCGTTTACGCCACGTGTTTCATTTGTGGTAAACAAGGTCACTTCGCTCGGGTATGTAAGCAGAATTTAAATATTAATAAGGCCGGTGTGAACCGTGTATATGACATTGAGCAAAATCAAGATGTTACGCGTTCTATTGATTGTGAATCGTTTTTTATATCAACCATAAATGGTCAAGAAAGTTCTTCAGATGGCTGGTTCGAAACATTATATTTTGAGAAGGGTATCGAAAACTTTAAATTGGACACGGGGGCGGATATAAATGTTTTATCTTTTGAAAGATTTTTGCAACTGGGTTTTGATTCCAATATAATAAAAAATGATTGTATTAAATTAGAATCGTATAGTGGTAATATAATACCAGTAAGAGGCGTTTGCTATTTACAATGTTTTTATAAAAATGTTTGTTATAATTTAAAGTTTGCGATTGCCGATTTACATTGTCAAAGCGTGCTGGGACGACAGTCGTGTGAGAAGTTAGGGTTAGTCAAACGAGTTCATGAAATTAATATATCAGACTATGATGACTTATTTAGTGGTATTGGGTGTCTTCCAGGAAAGTATCATATTGTTTTAGACGAATCCGTACATCCGGTGATTTGTAATCTTAGGAAGATTCCGTTAAGTTTACGTGAACGTCTAGCAGATGAGCTTAAAAATATGGAAAACCAAGGTATAATAAGAAAAGTTTCTCATCCAACTCAATGGGTGCATCCACTAGTTCTAGTCGCAAAAAAGGACAACGGGATTCGCGTGTGCTTAGACCCACGAGAACTTAACCGTGCAGTGCGGCGCGCGCATTTCCAATTGCCCACTGTGTCGAAGCTGCAGCGCGGCTACACGGAGCACGCTTCTTTTCCGTCTTGGATGCCAACTCAGGTTTTGGGCTATACAACTGGATGAGCAGAGTGCAGACTTGTGTACATTTGCCACACCGTTCGGTCGATATCAATTTCTTCGTTTACCGTTCGGTATTAATTGCTCATCCGAAGTATTTCACGCTAAAATGAGGCAGCTTTTAGAAGATTTAGAGGGCACAGATAGTTTTATAGATGATATAATTGTCTGGGGACGGAACAAGCATGAACACGACAGAAGACTAATTGCGTTGTTACAAAGAGCTAGAGAAATTAATTTAAAATTTAATAAAAAGAAATGCAAAATAGCGGTTGAAGAGGTTACTTACTTGGGACATATTTTTGATAAAAACGATATGAGGCCCGACCCTAATAAAGTAAAAGCCATTTCTGAGATGCCTCAACCCTCAGACAGAAAAAGTTTAGAAAGATTTTTGGGAGCCGTTAATTATTTATCGAAATTTATTCCGTGTTATTCTGATCGCGCTCTTCCCCTAACGAATTTATTAAAAAAAGATAGTAGTTGGCGATGGGAAATTAGTAAGCAGACAGCATTCGAAAAATTAAAAGAATGTGTTTGCACAGCGCCAGTGTTGGCTTGTACGACGTATCTCAGCCTGTCTTGTTATCGGTAGACGCGTCTCGCGATGCACTCGGTGCGGTACTACTGCAGGGTGGTTGGCCGGTCGAATACGCCTCGCGAACTCTCACAGATACGCAACGCCGGTATGCACAAGTGGAAAAGGAATTGTTAGCAATTGTGTTCGCCTGTGAACGATTTCACCAATATATTTTTGCAAAAAATAATGTTGTCGTAGAAACAGATCATAAACCTTTGGAAAGTATCTTTAAAATGCCATTAATGTCCGTCCCAGCCCGCTTACAACGTATGATGCTCAGAATACAGGGCTATGACTTAGTCGTTAAGTATAAACCAGGAAAATATATGTATATTTCAGATGCACTGTCTCGCGCGCCGCTTCCCGACATAGTATTAGATAATAAATTAGATAAAAAAATTCTGTATCAAGTAAAATTAATTGTAAACAGTATTCCAATTTCAAATAGCAAGTTAACACTGATAAAAAATGAAACGAAAAAAGATTTTGATTTATGTACCTTACTAAATTATATTAAATTAGGATGGCCTAATGATAAGTATAACGTAATAGAAAATCTTAAAAAATATTGGTCTTTAAAAAATGAGTTATATGTGGTAGAGGACGTCATATTTAGAGATAATGTTGTTTTAGTTCCTCGTTCCTGGGAACAGATATGTTGAAAATTGTGCAATTGTGTTGAAGGCACTTAGGTATAGATCGGCAAGCGACGCGCAAGACAAGTTATATTTTGGCCAGGCATGTCACGTGACATAGAAATGTGTGAAACGTTGTTCGGTGTGCAGGAGAGTTCAAACGCACCAGCTAAAGAACCCATGATTCCAATGGAAATTCCTAATTTGCCCTGGTTTAAGGTGGAGTCTGATATATTTGAATATAGAAATAAATATTATCTTATTTTAGTTGATTATTACTCTAGTTATGTTGAGGTAAAAATTAGAAAATATTACATCACAAGTGGTTATACGGTATGAAGGAAATATTTTCACGACACGGTATACCTGAAATACTCATAAGTGATAATGGCACTCAATATACTAGTCGCGAGTTCAAGCAGTTTAGTACAGATTGGGGCTTCACTCACATTACATCATCACCAAACTATCCACAGGCTAACGGAAAGTGAACGCGCGGTGCAAACCGTTAAGTCTTTGTTAATTAAAGCTGTAAGGAATAGTGACTTTGAACTTGCTTTATTGAATTACAGAAATACTCCGAGACATGGTTTGACTCTCCGCGCAATTATTAATGGGTCGCAGATTACGTTGTAAATTACCAGTTTGTACGGATTTACTAAAACCACAAGTTGTAGACCCATCTACGTTTAAAACAATGCTGCAAAACAGCAGCAGTCAAAAATGTACTATGATAAACATTGTAAACCTTTGCTAAACTTAACATTGGTGACGAAGTAATATGTATAGATGGTAAGAAAAGAACTCCGCTACTGTAATAGGTGAAGGTGATACTCCTCGTTCATATGTAATAAATAATAAGCTAGAAGACCAATCCGACGCAATAGGCGTCATTTAATTAAGTCTTACTCAAGTCAAGATTTTAAAAATATAAAAAAAGATATTTTCATCACTGGAAATGGAGGGGGTGGCAATTTTGTGCAATGCAAAAAATCACAACAAAGCCCTGATAAGATAAATCAGCGTAACGAGAATTCTAGTTTAAGTGAAAATAAAATTGCTCAAAATGTACTCAATGATAATAATAATGAGGCATCCACACCATGGCCACACCCTCTCACACGTAGTAAGGCCCGACGACTCAACATAAAAACTTAATTAATTAATTTTAAGGTATAAATATAATAAATTTTAAGTTAGAGTTATAAGAAATTTCGTTTGTTTCAGTTATTTATTTTATATAAGGGGGATGGATGATATTGTATCTTTATTAATAAGGAGAGATGTTGTGGGCATTTGTATTATTGTATATGTAGGTAGTTATGAGAGGAATAAATCAGTTGTTGTCTCGCTAACGAACGTGTATTATTGTAAACACAACAATCGTGATAATATTTTTTATGGAAAGATAAGTAGCAAGTGTTGCATCTTATTGAAATTTTAATTAATAGGGCCATTTTTTTAAACAACTTGTCTATGGTAGTATAGTAATTTTTTTAAAGACAAGGCGTCAAAATTATGTGTTAAAATTTTAACCATGACTTAATAAAACTTTATATTTTTGTGCTAAACTCACAATATTAATTATTGGATTTGTAACTGCAATCAATATCATAGTTATTTAGCATTACATTTAAAAAAAACACATAAATTTAGAAATTTGTGATCGCAGTACCTAAATATGTGATCTGGGGTGTTGATTTTCAACATTTTCAAAAGTATACCTATTACCACTTAACCAAGTAACATGGATTTTTTTTTGCTAGAACTGGTACAACCTAGCTTATCGCTCGACTATAAAATACTGGCCAGATCGAGAGTAAAGGTTTTACTCTAGCGAAGCGTCGTATGTGGTAACGTGGCAACCGTTGTTGTTTATAGGATTTTTGAGAAAAATATTCTCGGAAAGTGAATATCTAACGATCCGCTTATTATATTTCACTTGCATTTTATGTTGTAACGCACGCATATTTGCGACATCCATCATGAGTGCATCCGAGGCTGATCCTCTTTCGCCTACACATACACACATCAACAGAATCTAGGGATATTTTATATTTCATCAAATATCTAAAAATCTATGAAGAATTTTCTGATATAGTAAATGGAAGAATGATAGGTTATTTTAAAGTTTTTAATAAATATTTAATAAAAAAACATTTCGTATTTTTTTTTTAATAAAAAAGTTTATTTATTTAGGTAATCATACAGCGTTTTCATCGTATTTACAATACATATTATCATACAGTAAGGCCAATAGAGATTACACAATTTTTTATCAACGAATAACTAAGCGTGCGTGTGTGCTTGAGTAAGTGTGCGTGCATGCGTGCGTGTGCGTGCGTGTGTGTGTGCGTGTGCGTGTGTATGATTACGCCCTATTTTTGTTTACAACATCACGTTTGATACTGCTCTTGGATAGGTTGACTTTTTTTAATCGCCGTAGAAAACCGTAGATGTGCCGTTCAGCCACATCCCCAGTACTGCGATAACGTGACCACAACATTGATATCACATTTTGGCTGGTGTGTAGGGCCTCAGCAACGACGCGTTGAATAGCACCATTTTTTTCATCTCGACTCAAATGACGACGTGAAATGAGTCTTAAAGCTCACATGGCACGTTCAATTAAAAAATAAAAATAAACTAATCCCTTTTCAATAATTCATATCAGTAGAACAATTTGAATTTTCCTTGACGTAACCTATTACTAAAAATTTTGCCGCCGAGTTTTGTTTTTAAACTATAAAGTCGTAAATAATTTAGGATTAAGGTGTCCCTAGATTCTGTTGATGCCGGTGGAGAACGAACCTGGTTTGCTAGCGTACTGTGAAATTTTACGGCAAACTCCTAGCCCCTGAGCTACCAGAGCTTGTTTTGAATCTTTGTATGGCCTACAAATAATTCCTCTATCTTAATCGTCCCGTAAACTTCCACTGCCGAATATGGAAGGATCTCTCCCGATAAAGGGAGGATATGCCTTGGGCGTCATGCTTGCCATAGGATTGACGATCGCAAAACTAGACATGAGCACCAAGAGGCGACAGGCAACATTGCCAAAGCAATGTTGCCTATCGCCGGTCTGGATATTTTGCATATGAAGTAAACGAGGTGGTTATACCGCCATCTGTCGGAAGCCATCAGATTTTTCTGGCAAACCCATAGTCGCCTCTTACGAAACCCATGGGACAAAATATAATGATGAATTCTCTTATGTCGCACTTACACACCAACTTCGACTGTACTGTGTGTATAAACTAGTTCTGTATGGAATTCGAAACAGCGATTATTAGATTAATGTAATTATAACATGGTCAAAAGAACCATTCTTTCCCTCCAAAAATGAATATGAGAGACATTATTCGGAGTAATTGGCTAAAATACTTTATATCTAGCAACATTATTTTATATGATTATTTAAAATATTATAATTTCTTTATTTCTCCCTGGGTTAACTGATAGAGAATGCCATGAGGCATAAACTCCGCCCATTGTAAACCGTGTATGGTGTCTTACAATACAGATGCAATGTCTTACAATAAATATAATGTTTAATTCGTGTGTATTTCAGAACAGGACATCACACCGACAAATAACTTTTCAGAAATTTCTGAGAAGAAGATTAAATCAAATTCTACTGATTGTAACATAAACGATGTTCGTGAAGAAAACCTCGATTTTGAAGGCCCTACTATTAAATCAAACCCTAAAATGAAAAAGATAATCAACCAATTAATAAAAAAGGAAAGCATCCTGCAAAGATAATGAAAAAGAAAATTTTGAAACGAAAGAGTGTAAATATACTTAAGAAAAAAACATCTGGGACATCAACTAAATACATTTTTGAATGTGATGGTTGTAGTAAAAATTTTCAACAAAGACATTCTCATAAACACATTTCATACAGTCATAAGACGCAAAAGAACTCAGACACCACTGCAGTTTGGACACAAGTAGAACAAACTCCAGTACCACAACAAACAGGTATATTTAATTATGATATTTGTGAATTTAAAACATCTCAAAAACGTTGCATTTTGGCAGATCTTAAAGCGCACGTCGCTAAACAAATGTACTGTTGTAATAATTGTGAATATAAATGTAATGAAAACAGTGAGTTGCAAAGGCATAAGAAAATACACGCCGGACAAAAACCTTTTTCGTGTAATATCTGTAAATTTAGATGTAACAGAAAAAGTAGTTTGCAAAGGCATATTAAAATACACGCCGGAGAAAAACCTTTTTCGTGTAATACCTGTGAATTTAGATGTAACATAAAAGGTAATTTGCAAACACATATGGCAATACATACCGGAGAAAAACCTTTTTCGTGTAATGTCTGTGAATTTAGATGTAATAGAAAAAGTTATTTGCAAATACATATGAAAAAACATACCGGAGAAAAACCTTTTTCGTGTAATATCTGTAAATTTAGATGTAATAGAAAAAGTAGTTTGCAAAGGCATATTAAAATACACGCCGGAGAAAAACCTTTTTCGTGTAATACCTGTGAATTTAGATGTAACAGAAAAGGTAATTTACAAACACACATAAAAATACATACCGGAGAAAAACCTTTTTCTTGTAATAATTGTGAATATAAATGTATTACAAAAAGTGAGTTGCAAAGGCATATGAAAATACACGCCGGAGAAAAACCTTTTTCGTGAATGTCTGTTAATATAGATGTATTACAAAATTTCATTTGCAAACACATATGAGAATACATACCGGAGAAAATCTTTTTCGTGTAATAACTGTGAATATAAATGTACAAGAAAAACTGATTTGAAACAACACATAAAAATACATACCGGAGAAAAACCTTTTCATGTAATAATTGTGACTATAAATGTATTAGAAAAAGTATGTTGCAAAGGCATATGAAAATACATGCCGGAAAAAAACCTTTTTGGTGTAATATGTGTGAATATAAATGTATTACAAAAAGTAATTTGCAAACTCAAAAATACACAATGGTGAAAAACCTTTTTCGTGTAATATCTGTGAATATAGATGTATTACAAAAGTTCGTTTGCAAAGGCATATGAAAATACATACCAGAGAAAAATCTTTTTCGTGTAATATCTGTGAATATAGTAATATGAAAATACACACTGGAGCAAATCCTTTTTCGTGAGCCATCTGGTAAAATATGTACAGTATTATTTTAACGTATTTTTTATAAATATAAAGTGTACCAGATAAAAATCTATTTTTTATGAATTTCTTATGTAATTATTGAACAAGTAGAAAAACCTTTCCTTTTTATGTGCTAATTGAAACTGCATTTATTCTGGGGCAGCTAATTCAAAAACCAAAAAAATGGAACCTTAAAATAAATATCGAATGGGATGTTATTGGAAACAGACTAGACCTTCATGTTTGTTTTTTTTTTTTAAATTATAGTTTGTTTTTCTTTTTTCGTTTCGACGTTTATCGTTACTGTTACAGCCTTTAAAATTCCTCTGCTGTACATAGGCTTTCCTCATTTATTGCTTCATATTTGCCATAGTTGCCACGTTGCCAAAAACCGCGGTTTGACTGTATTTTTGAAGAACATAAAATATTTTTGCTTGTTCCTTCTACTACAATATTATACGCAAACGTGTAGAGTTGTTCAAAACGGCTATAAATCAATAGCGCGCTACAGACTATAAACTATAAATTTATAGCGCGCTATCAAATACGCTATGTTATAGCGCGCTATTTATAGGAAAGCGCGTGGGCGGCCCGCAGGCGCGTTAGGTCTTGCAGCACGCTAAATCTCGTGGCACGTTACATTACATTTTGTTCGTTGATCATACCGCGTGCTATAAAATAATATAATTTATTAATACGTAAAGCAGTAAATAAAAACCAATGAACTCTCCTTTATACTTTTCAGGCTTGGACTGTCTATAATTGATGTAAACGTTATTTTAACATTAATGTTAATTATAAATCAATTATAGGCGTATTTAAAAGTTCATTGATTGTATATAAAAAATCAACTATTTACACACACAGAATCACAGTTACATAATAGCGTCTTTTAATTTGTTTTCTAATCTATTATTTATATTCAGTATCCACTAAATAACCAACGTCTAACACTAAACTAGGTCACGCGCGATGAATAGCGTGCTGTTAGATAAAATTTGCATAACACGTCCGCTCACAACAGCGTGCACGCGAGACTAGCAGGCAGCCGGGTGCTAGCGCCACTGCTAGAAATAGTTGCCGCGCTGGCCGTCGCCGTGCGCTATCACACGATATTCATATTTCATACCACAATAGCGCCATAGCGCCTACTTACATAACACGCGCTGTGCGCTATGGAAAGATAGCGCGCTATAATATGACGCTATGCGCTATATTAATCACCAATACAAACGTGTTATTTTATAGTTAGTCGCAATTAAAGAATCGAAGTGCAAAGACATAGTGGTTTTCTTTTACACGTGATACAAACAAAAGTGCACCTTAATTACATCAACATATGGTCGCAATCGAGCCGGACGGATCAGCGAAAAAGGGTCGAGTGCAGGAGCAGGTAAATATTCCGGCCGACCGCGTGATCCGCGTGATCTCGGGTGCTTCAACTCGTAAACAAGTGACATAACACAGCCAACACATAATTCTCGACTTTAATAATTGGATTAAATCATGGGTTCTTCGGCGGAATTACTTAGTGTTTTAGAAGATACTGCTGCTTTACTTAAGAGAACACAAACCAACTTGAGGAAATGTCCAAAGACGCGTCTTACAAAGGGATATATTGAAACTAAGTTAAAAACTATATACGATTATTGGAATACAATTAAGCAGGCGCATTAAGAGTTATTAAAGATTACCCCGAAGGGAAAAAGGGGAGATTTACCTTACTTTCTCAATGAAGAGTTTTTCATATATGAAGATTTATACATCGTTTTACAAGCCGATTTATGTGGTATGTTAACTTCCGTAAATTCACCAACAACATCGGCTAATACCTCTGCATCCGTGCATAATATGGAACCAATAAAAAAGGAAAATTCTCGTAAAGCTGCCCAGAATTCAATTACCGACATTTAGTGGTAATTATGAAGAATGGCCGACCTTTGAAGATTTGTTTACCTCACTTATACATAACTACAAGACGATCGAAGACGTACAAAAATTACATTATTTAAAATCGAGTGTAAATGGTGAAGCAGCTTCATTAATCCGACATATTCAAGTTACTCACAAAAATTATACGCAGGCTTGGGAAGCGTTAAAAACAAGATACGGTAATAAACGCTTAATTGTTAACTCAGTGCTAAAAATATTGTTTCTTCAAAAGAAAATTAACTCTCAATCAGCAAATCAATTAAAATGTTTATTAGACACAACGACAGAGTATTTAAATAATTTAAAGAACTTGTCTATTAGTGTTGATTCTTGGGATCCTATTATAATTTTTCTCGTTGTGCAGAAAATGGACCAGGAGTCTCATAAAGAATGGGAAGAATATGCCTATAAAAGTGAGTCTGAAGATTTACCGACGTGGAGCGACTTAACAAAATTTCTTCAATCAAGATATCGAACTTTAGAACTTATTTCATCAGACCCACGAGAGAAGACCATTACAGAGCGATCTTTCCACGTTAGCACCGCTTCATCAGACAAATCTATTGAATCGTCAACGTCATCCCAGCCGCGGTCATCGGAGAAGAAATGTATTATGTGCAAGGATAACCACACGTTAAATCACTGCAAAGAATTTACCAACCTGCAACCTTCACAAAGTGCGGATTATGTGAAAACACACAATTTATGCTTCAACTGTTTAGTACCGGGACATGCGGCTCATAAATGTCGACTCCGTATGTTCTGTCGTATATGCAATAGACGGCACCATTCACTTCTACACCAAGCTGAAAGGAAAGAAATCAATACTACTACCAAAGAAACATCACACCAATCAGCGTCACTCTGCAACTTAGAAGAGAGGGAAGACATTCAAGTCAATTCAATGATAAGGTCTTATCACACCACTAAGCAAGGCATTGCATTATTAGTAACCGCTATGGTGCGCGTTCGAAGTGAGCAAAATTACACCATGATGTTAAGGGCGCTCATAGACCAAGGCTCAACAAACAACCTGCAAGAGGAACTGTCGTAGGAGTGGGGTCTACTAGAACAAATGTAAATCACGTGGTACAGTTTCAAGTAAGTTCCCAAGATGCAACTGATTTCAACTTACCTGTTAAGGAGTATGTTTTGTCGAAGCAACCTACCACGAAGATACCCGCTAGAACAATTGCTGCAAATCACGGGTCACATCTAGAAGGTCTGAACCTGGCCGATCCAAGCTACTATGCACTAGGTTCCATTGATTTACTTCTTGGAGTGAAGGAATACGAACAGATATATTACAACCAGATTTAATCAAGGGTCCACCGGGTACACCAAGCGCTCAGAAAATCAACCTTGGCTGGATCTTATTCGGAGAGGTTGATGATAATGCACAGCAAGACACGTTCTTAGTCATGCACCAGCAAGTAGAAATAGATGAAGTTTTAAAATCAATATGGGAAGTAGATACAATAGTAGGGAAGATATACATGCGAGAAAACACACAAAAGGGAGATGGAAGGGAGATATATTGTGAAGTTGCCGTTTGACACTGACACACCGAGATGTACAGAAGGAAATACAAGGGATATAGCAGAGAAAAGATTGCTACAACTAGAGAGGCGATTCAAGAAAATGCCTAAACTAAAAGAAGACTACACTAATGTGATACGAGGGCGACACTGAAAGTTTTTAGAACTGGCCACTTGTAAACGATATAATAAAAAAATAAGTTCAAATTTTTAAAATGAAACTCTTCGCCAATATTATTGTGTATGTATTTTATTAATTTGTCATTTGTTTACGATTTGGCGGCAAATGGAAAATTGTCTGTTTCACGTCAGCATGAATTTAACGCGAGAAAATTTTCGTACAATAATTTTTTATGACTTTCGATGTCATTTAATTCAACAAGAAAGTTATAATAGACTTCGATTGGCCTTTCACGATGAAGCTCCATCTCGTGCCACTGTTTACAACTGGCTTAATGAGTTTAAACGTGGTCGCACTAATCTCACCGATGATCTGCGTGAGGGACCGCCTTCTACGGCGACGGCTAAAGATAACATCAGTGTTGTGCGTCGTATAATAGAAACTGACAAAAGAGTGACTTATCAGCAGATTCGGACAAGCTTACACATCGATATGAGTCAAGTGTACAAAATCTTCCATGAACATTTAGCGGTCAGGAAGCTTTGTGCCCGGTGGATACCTCATAATTTGACAGAGGCCCAAAAACTCTGTCGTGTTGATTGGTGTCGTGAAATGGTTCAAAAATTTAACGGAGGTGACACAAATGCTGTGTTCGATATACTTACGGGTGACGAAAGCTGGATTTATTGTTATGATCCTGAAACTAAGAGACAGTCTGCTGTCTGGGTGTTTCCTTCCGAGGAGCCACCAAAGTGAAGAGAGGTCGAAGCGTGGGAAAAAAGATGGTGGCCTCGTTCTTTGGAAGGACAAGTCATTACGCAACAATTGTTTTAGAGGATCGAAAAACAGTTACTGCAGAGTGGTACACTAACAATTGTTTGCCACTTGTATTGGAAAAAATTCGGGAGAAACGACCTCGACCTTCACCACGACAACGCCTCGTCGCACACCGCCAATTAAACAATCGAATACTTGGCGACGTCAGACGTGGAATTACTGGGTCACCCGCCATATAGCCCCGACCGCACCTTGCGATTTTTATTTATTTCCGAAAATAAAAGAAAAACTTCGAGGAAAACGTTTTATGGACGCCGAGGAAGCAGTGGCTGCGTTTCAAAATGCCGTCGAAGAGACCCCTAAGGACGAGTGGGCAAAGTGATTTTCTCAGTTGTTCCATCGGATGCAGCGATGTATTGATGTAAATGGACACTATTTTGAAAAGATATAATAAAACTAATAACTTGCTAGTTTGTTCAGTTTTTAATTTTCTAAGAACTTTCAGTGTCTCCCTCGTAAAAGAATATCTACGTCTACAACATATGGAAGAAGTACCTAAAAGAAAAAGAAAAAGAAAATGTGTATACTTACCACATCACGCGGTTCTTCGCGAAGATAAGAATCCACGAAAACAAGATTGGTGTTCGATGCTTCCTGCAAGGGGTCGAATAATGTATCTTTGAACGATGAACCCCTCGTAGGTCCTCCACTGCAAGAAGATCTTCGTAAACTGATAATAAGATGGAGAATGAAAAGCATATGTTACATGAGCGATATACAGAAGTTGTACCGTCAAATATTGGTGTTACCCGAAGATGCTGATACTTACCAACGAATCCTTTGGCGCTCAGACGCATCCGAAGATTCTTCATCAAATCGCTGATGATGAAGGCATGAATCATCCCAAAGCAGCTCAAATAATTAAAGAAGAGTTCTACATGGACGACTTGATGAGTGGAGCCGATACTGTGGAATCAGCTGTAACTGAAGCCAAAGAAGTTGATGAGATTGTAAAGAAGGGAGGTTTCACTCTGACTAAATGGGCTTCAAACAATCTTGACTTCATGCAATCCATCAAACCAGAAGATCGATCTAGCAGTGCACATTTTAACCTCAACATTGATGGAACCGTAAAGGCCTTGGGTATTAAATGGAATATGGGTACAGATATATTTAATCTTACCACCCATTCAAGCAACTGTCACCAAGAGAAGTGTTTTGTCCGACATACAGAAACTCTTTGATCCGCTTGGTTGGATAGCGCCAAGCATTGTTATGACGAAGATTTTTATTCAAAAATTGTGGCTAGAAAAGTTGAACTGGGATGACGAAATCAGTTCACATTTGCTGGACGAATGGCTTTCTATCCGATCAGACTTCCAACAAGTCAACGAGATTGAAGTCGATAGATGGATTGGTACAACGAGCAAAATAAGCGACAACTTACAGATTCATGGCTTTTGCGATGCGTCAATGCAAGCATACGCAGCGCTTGTATATGCTAGGATCAAAACCAAAGACGGAACAATCAGAACAAAATTGATTGCTGCCAGAACCAGAGTTGCGCCGTTACGAACGATCTCGCTACCTAGATTGGAATTATGCGGTGCTTTGATGCTGTCTCGTCTGCTCAAGCAAGTTGCTCAAGCTATGAGAATACCATCATCACAAATATTTTCCTGGACAGACTCATCAATTGTTCTTGCTTGATTCGCAGGAGATCCACATAAATGGAAACTGTTTGTAGCGAATCGTGTCGTCGAAATAATAGAGAGTGTACACTGCAATAGATGGCATCATGTGGATTCAAAGAGTAATCCAGCGGACATAGCCTCAAGAGGTATGTTACTGTCAGAGTTGAAATCATGTAAGCTCTGGAGGGCAGGACCAACATGGTTACTAGAAAAAGAAATCCAATTTTCTAACAACCATACGAAATAAACTGATTTAGAATTGAAAAGGACTAAAATACAAGTTAACATTAACATTAGTGAAGGAGAAGAAGAAAAATAAAACAAAAATTAATAGAACAGTTAGAAAATTTTGAGACACTACACGAAATGCTTAAGACAATCACATATTGCCGAAGATTTTTAAATTACAAGAAAAACTCAAATAAAATTCCAGAACCACTAAAACAGAAGATTTAGACAGATCACTGAAAGCATGCATAAGACTAGTACAAAGCGAAGAATTTGCGGAAGATATTCAAAGATTAAAGAACAACAAGCATGTAAAAACTAACAGTTATTTGAAGAGTCTGAATCCCTATTTAGACGAAGTGGATATTCTCAGAGTGGGCGATCTCCTTCGACACTCTGAGCTGAAAGAAAAACATCCGATAATACTGGGCACAAAAAACAACTTAACGCCATTGATTATCGCCGATGCTCACTCCCATACGATGCACGGTGGTGTCCAGTTGACATTATGTTACCTTCGATCTAAATATTGGATCCTGAAAGTAAAAGGATTGGTTAAGAAGCATATCCACAAATATTTGACCTGGACAAACAAGGAGCCACAGTAAGAACACAGATGTTGGGAGACTTACCTAAGGAAAGAGTGACACCAGCTCGATCATTTTTAAATAGTGGAGTCGACTTTTGTGGACCTTTTCAAATTCTGAATAATAAAGGCAGAGGATCCAAAATAAGAAAAGCATACATTGCTCTCTCTATATGCATGTCAACCAAGGCCATCCACCTTGAGTGACTTGAGACTTTGAGACTTGACATCCGAAGCTTTCATCGGTACATTTAGAAGATTCGTGGTAAGGAGAGGCAAATTTGCTCATATGTGGAGCGACCAAGGTCGTAATATCATTGGTGCTGATAGAGAGCTACAAACAGCTTGGCGAGAAGCTGATTTGGCCTTTGAAGGGAACATAGCTGAGACCTTGGCGTTAGACGGCACACAGTGGCACTTTACCCCGCCTTACAGCCCAACTTTCGGAGGGTTATGGGAATCTGGCGTCAGATCAGTTAAGTACCATTTGAAGCGAGTCCTATCTACAAACCTTACCTTCGAGGAAATGACCACCGTTTTGTATCAAATCGAGGCTTTCCGACCGTTGAATTCAATAGACACAGATGATCCTGACGTTATAGAGACATTAACACCCCGACATTTTTTAATTGGTCAAGCCCGATACAGACACTCCGATATCAAGCTTAACACGATGGTAACACCTACAAAAGCTGCTAGGAGATTTCTGGAGACGTTAGCAGACGGAATATCTGACGAGACTACAACAGCACCCGAAGTGGCAGAGACAGCAGCACGAGTTTGAACTGGGAGATATAGTTTTAGTTAAGAGTGAAGGTCTGCCACCTGGTAAATGGTGTGTGGGACGTATTGTGGGTAATCATCCGGGAAGTGACGGTCACACCAGAGTGTATAGTGTTAAAAGTGGTAGTAACATTGTAAAGCGTTGTGTTACAAAATTATGTGCTTTGCCAATATACACTAAATCTTAATGTTAAACTTAATTTTAAAGCATTCTTGTGAGCACAATACTTTGTCAATTTTAATTCTGTTATCAATTATCATATAATTATATTTGATTATGTAGATTGTTTTTGTTGATTATAATATTTTTTGGCTTATATCACTTAGTTAATTTGAATTATTGTATTTTAGAAAGAACTAAATGTTCTTTGGTGGGCGGCATGTTCGTTCTACTACAATATATACGCAAACTTGTTATTTTATAGTCAGTTGCAATTAAAGAATCGAAGTGCAAAGAAAATAGTGGTTTTCTTTTACACGTGATACAAACAAAAGTGCATCTTAATTACATCAACATTGCCTATTTACTAATACATTAAAATCACAATAGAAAACCTATAAAAACGAGGATCCCGAATGAAGTAAAGACATGGCTTAAAGGACAAGCATCCAAGCAAAAAATCTTAGTTAAAAAAACTCAGAATTAACTGTGCGCCATGGAGTATAGACACAGCGGTGACACTCTCTGTACGTGAGAGTTCAAGCGCCGGTGACATTGAGCCGGAGCGTGTAACGCTAGGGTTGATACCGAACTGAAATGAAATTGTGCCAAAGAAGATACATAGTAGGTATATGTTATATAATGTAAACTTATGTATTTAGGTAGTGAAAGATACGATCAATTTTAAATCAACTTTTATTAAATATCTTTACAGATGGGGAATATTAAAATTTCCGACAAAAGAAAATATGCACGACAGTTAATGGTAATCTTAAATAATTAACCAACACTTAGTATTTCAGTACGCAATAATCAGTATTACCTACTACCCTTTAAAAATTACTTACTCTTATATATTTTTGGCTTTTTCGATTACTTTTATAATTTTTATTATTATTTCTAACAATTGCAAAAATTTTTAGAAAATCCATAGGGAAGCATAGATAGATAGATAACACTTTATTGCACGCCAAAAAATAACATAAATATTAACAAAAAATGAGAAAAAGAAATGTGGTACAATGGGTGGTCTTATCGCTAAGAGCGATCTCTTCCAGACAACCTTTGGATGGACTGGATTGCAAGAAAACAATAAAAACATGTGTGGTTTGGCGACATAAATAACATTATTATTATTAAAGCCATAAAATGGAAATATAGAATGGTATATAAGTACATAGATAAGATAAATACATACATACATGTTAATATATATGTATATACAGGGTATTTTTGAAACGCTCCCGAAAACGAAGACAGATGATAGTACTAAGGATACCTATGATGATGGGTCACAAAGAAATTCGATCCCGAGGAAAAAAAAATCATCTTTTCACAACGTTTTATTAACTTTATTCACGCTCCATCATGTTGTTACAGTTAATTGAAACGATATTTCACAAAAATAATGAAAATACTGAAACATAAAACCAGCAGTGAAACTTAGAAAATCAGCTGACAATAGGGTCAATATCCTCGCGGGCGCCGAACTACGAAAGATCGGTACGAAACAATGCATTAGGTATACTACTCACTCTACCCTTCCCTTTCACACACACGCTGCTTCGTGTCGCCTCGCGCTGTGGAATTTACACATGCTTCAAGGACGTTACAATTTTGTTTTGGCGGGATTGATTAATAATTTTAGTTTTTGAGACAGTTCCATGTTGACTATCACGAGCGATAGTTCAATTGTTTTGTTTATTAAATTATTGTCGTTATTACTTGTTATTTATTAATTAATGATATTGTTCTTGTTGTTACGTTTTGTGTTTTTTGTTTTGTTTTAATAATGCCTAACGCGTAGGTACGTTTATAGTGCTCGTGAATACGGCAACATGTTAATGTGCCTTGAAGAATCTCATAAGGCCACGGAGGATCGGTAAGCTGTTTCATACCTAATTTTTTTTAAATAACTTAGTACTGAACTGATCGGAATAGGTACATAACTGAATACATCAGAATAATAAACATACCTACACAATGGATAAAAAAGCATGACTCTAACCTTGTTAACATTTTATTTAAGTATTTTTTTCATTAGCGGGGAATCGAACCAGTTATTTGGTTTATTTAACCTGTGAATTCGAATTAAAGTGGCTACGTGGAGACAAGCACAGTAGCAAAATAGTAGGTTAAGTAGATAAGTTGGTATTTAGACAAGTGTTGTAAATTATTAGGTATTGTGGTACCATCGCTAGTTGCGGGCCGCGCGAATTCGGCGTTCGCGCGTACATTAACCCCTAGTCAGCTGATTGTAATTCAGTAGTTCCACTGCTGGTTTTATGTTTAAGTATTTTCATGATTTTTTGTGAAATATCGTTTCAAATAACTGTAATAACATGATGGAGCGTGAATAAAGTTAAGAAAACGTTGTGAAAAGATGATTTTTTTCCTCGGATCGAATTTTTGTGACCCATCATCATAGGTATCCTAGTACTATCATCTGTCTTCGTTTTCGGGAGCGTTTCAAAAATACCCTGTATATACATATTAACCCTTATGCTGCCGTGTCAGTCACTTTGCACAGGTACTGCATTTAAAGGATGACTGACAGTGTATGTGTTAATATATATTTTATAAATATGAATATATAAAAGTACAAATATATACTTTAAAACTATTACATATAATAAATATGCCATACATATAAACAAATATTGTAACTAAATAAAGGTAGAATAATTATATACAAATGAATAGGCATTATTTTGTATAAAGCGCAGTCAGCCTGTGCTTGCGGTGCGTGAGATTAGAGAGACGAGACGCGAACTACACTATGTACTAGCCCTCGGCCAGGGCAGTCGGCGACGGCCCGTTCCACGCCCCGCGCCTCTTAAGGCCCCGCACACATCCAGACACCCACACATAACCGCAAGCGATTTTACGTACACACATGCTTAAGTGTCGTTTCTTTTCGCGTAGTGTATATTTTCTTTGGTATAGAGTAGAAGGAGGACCATCTCTATATATCGTAGACAGAAATATAGATTTTTCTCTATTCTCTGACTACGCTATGTATGAATAAGTGTTCGTAAAAAGGCGGCCAATAAGGGTGACGCTGCGGTAGCAGGATAAATTTAAAAAAGCGCAAAAAGTAATTAGAATAAGTTTTAGTTTACTTCCATTAGGACAACTTTTCACAATACAGTTTTTCCATAATTGTTCAATTATATTATAACGTTTTATAACTATCACTACAATAAAATCACTAATAATTATTTTATAAAAGTCACACTAATAAAACACTCTCTCACAGCAGTTTTTGGTTATATTAACTTAATTATTTTAGACTACATAAATAGTTGAGTTTTTATACTGTCATTTTACTAACTACTCTAGTCATGAAGTTTTTAAATATTTGAATTCAACTGTCTTCACTCGTTTACAACAGCTATATTCATATGGTAGTTTTCAGACGCCAGCGCTATTGTGGTAGGTTTTGGAACCTCTATTTTCAGTATACAGTTGGACAATTTTCAACTTTCCCCCATATGAGATGGTTCTCCTTCTACTCTATACTCCATGCTGTGCGCTAGCACTTTATTAGTTTGTGGTTAACTGCCTGTCCTACTGCATTTTAATATTTTTGAAAACTTCGATTTATTAATGAAAAGAGAATTCAATTAAATGAAAGTTATAGGAAATAGGAATAGCCTTTAGTGAAATTTGTAGATTTTTTTATACGTTGTAGAGCCACGCTGCAGCTATATTAGTAGTATAGTTGTAACACGAATGGGTCAGCTCGACCGGGGACCACGCTCTCACAGAATGCCAGCGTAAAATAGCAGCTTAACACTGCTGTGTTTCGTATGGTGAGTGTAGAGAACCGTAGACACTTTTACTGGAAAATCTTAGTCCTCACGGGTGACAACGCATCTGCATTTTGATTCTTTATTGAGGATAGATGTAGATGTCTATGGGTCACAGCAACCACTTACCAATAGGGTGGACTGTGTGCTCGTTTGTCACCCTATCGTATAAAAAAATCGTTAATGTACGCATGCTTGTACTAAAGATGACTGGCCTCCAAAATTTGTATAAACAGTGACGAACAGTTTTGTAAGTTTGATAATACTTCTTAATAGTGGTGGCCATTCATTTAGTGAATGCCAACAAAATCGCAGTCGTGTTCAAACAATATATTACAGCTAATAATTTTTCAACAAACACGGCTTTCCTGCAGAAGTACAAACTGAAGGCGTATATCCCAGCGGTACAAATTGAGAATACGGGAATCATTCGATTTGTGCCAACCAATATCTCATAAAGAACTATATTATAAACTTTCCTCAATATGTGAGATAATTGCTGTGCGCAGGTTTCTGAAGAAAGTTGGTGAGAAAGGTGCCACTAAATACTGTCAGCATTAATTTCCTTGCCAATACTTTACCTGACAATGTGCAGTATTATTTGTTTTCCTACAGTCTTTGAATACATTCCACCTCTGCAACAGTGTTGCAAATGTTTTAAATTTAACCATTCGGCCAAGGTTTGTTTGTATGGCAAACAGCGCTGGGTCCTGTCTTTCAGGAGACCATCATTGTAAAGTTTGTGACAAACCCGATGACCTCAGTTGCGTGAATTGCATTGAGTTAATATTTCAAAAATTATTATTTTCAAACTAATAAGTTAAATTCTATACTAAAGATAAATGGTTTCAATTCCTTAAATAAACAAATGTTTGAATTAACTTAGAGTCGTGCGTTATTGGCAATCGGCTATGTAATAAGAATAAAGAATTAAATGTAAGGTACGTGAGGGTAATATGGTCACCTTAAGCTTTGCACCCCATAAAACCAAAACTAGAAGGAGGACAGAGACAAAAACTGAAGTCGTATACTATAACTAATATATTTAGAAAAAAAAAATAGCAAAGAAGCTTTAGCAATAATTAGGAACACTTCGAAAATTCAACTTAAAAATATTAACTACATTGCAACATACTAAAATCGACTAAAATATTTATTTTAAAACGACCCGCTTTTAAACTAAACTAAAACTAAAATATTTACTATAATAACAACTGTCAAAATGGCGTCCATAAAGCGGCACCCTTTTGACCTTTTATTAATTGATTGACTGATGAAGAGCTATCGTATCATAGAGCCACCCATGCAAACAAGGCTGTAGTTTTTGAGTTATAAGAAAGTGATCATATTAACAGGATGACCATATTACCCTCACGTACTATATAATTATTCCCATAATTTAAAGATATGTGCTATGTTTTTGTGATAACAGATAAGTTAAATAATGGCTAGATAAGGACAGCATATGTTAGAAAGAAATAGCTTTATATACTAAACAGAGATAGCTATAATTTCAGAGAGAGACGGTGCGAGCCTCCGATAGTGAACCGAGGGTTGTGCTCAAATTGATTGTTCATTTTGTAATGGTTTTTAACAGCGTCAAATTATAATACTAAAATATAAAAAATATTAATTGCTTAACGCGATAATTGTTTTCATGAAAATTTCAGTAATGTATGAAAATGTATGTAATAAACATTTCAGGGATGTTGTATAAAATAATAAGATAAGAAATATGTTAAAAGCATTTAATTTTATGGGTAAAATAGCGAAATAAGAGCAAAATCTATACAAATAAATAAAATTAAAGTGTCTGTTTGTAATGTCAAAATAACAGTTTTTTACTAAACGCATATGAAAGTATATACGGTACTTATAACAAAAACACAATTTTTAACATTTTTGTCTATCTGTCTGTCTGTTTGTTCCGGCTAATCTCCGAAACGGCTGGATTGATTTCGACGGGACTTTTACTAGCAGATAGCTGATGTTATAAGGAGTAACTTACGCTACTTATATTTTAGAAAAAGAAATAGGGTTCCGCGCAACATAATTAAAACCCTAAATTACACGCGGGCGAAGTCGCGGGGAACTAGTTGTATAATAAAAAGGTTTTAATTACTTTCATATGCGTTTAGTAAAAAGCTGTTATTTTGACATTACAAACAGACGCTTCAATTTTATTTATTTGTATAGATTAAGATAGAATTAAGGATTAATGCCGCTGTTTAAAATTAACATTCAATTTGTGAATTAAACGATTGTATTGTTTAAAATATTCATGTTTATTAATAAAGGTCATTGTTTCGAATGCGTGTAATAGATATTTAAGATTTATGACTCTGAAAATAGCTTGTAAAATAGCTGTATTTTGATAATTATTTTATTATTCTTTTATGTGATATTAATGTTTTAATTATTATTGTAATGTGCCTTTTTTGTACTTTTTGTGAAATTTAATTATGTAATGACACTATTTTTGGTATTAAAGTTATGGGTTCAAATATGGAAACATGATAGTGAAAATTATCGATTAGTTTATGTCGAAATAGCGTTTGGCGCGCGGTTCTCTTTAGAGTATAACTTTCATGGTACAATAGGAGGCTGATATATTGGCAATTCGTTCGGGATCGGCTACAATTTCCAGTTTTAAATCAAGAAAGAAAAGCAAATAGGGAAAGTGACATGGAAAGTAATAAATCAGAGAAATTTTCAATATCGCATTTCCAAAGGGGCATTCTTGTCAAGATAACCGATGTTTCATTTCAACATTCATCAGCGTCTACCCTAAATAGTTAGGGTTTAAGAAGAGATACAGTCCACTTATGACTGACGTCAAGACCGGGACCATTCCTTAGGGACCCATAATCTTAGTCGTCAAACCTTTCTTTTGAAAGGGGAGGCAGGTTCTGAATCGAACGTCCACTCAGGGGTCTTGCCCACCTAGTTGTTCCCGAACCCAACGTTGTGTGCTATTGGTCTGTGAATAGAAGGTCAATAATTGGTTGATCTCTGCTGCAGGGCGCGCGATGAAGACTTTCCTTTCCCATTCAACCACATTTGGCAATATCTTATTTATGTCCAATTAAAATTAAAAAAGTCAAGAAAGGAAGTCCAAAATTACTTATTCAATACAAAAAGTTGCCAATACAAAAGACAAAAAATATGACAATGATTTTGCAGCTCTTGTAAATAAAACTAATGTTGATCAGAGTCGTCCTACTTCTCTTGTACAGAAACCTGTAAATAAAACAGTCTGTAAAATCTACCACACAAAAATCGCTTTCTAAAGAAAGCATTATGTTATGGTACTTTTATGCAACGTTTACATACTCGTCGAACACAGACGAGTAGGCACGAGTGCGAGCATGTAAACGCCTTGTTCGGCTGTTCTCGCTACTCGGCCTGTGTATTCGCTTTCTCTCCACTCGATGTCGGTTTTTTTTTGGCACGAGTAAAAGGACTGCTTATGTGTATTCGTATCGCTGTTTACATACTTACATACTCGTCCTTTTTCGCTTACAGGGTTGCCATCCGTACTTTATAATAAAGTATTGTACGCTATTTTTAGGATTTTCAAGGTTTTATTTTAATGTTTACTAAAAGAACGAATTATATACCTACATACATTACTGTATATGATATACATACTGTCAATGATACACAATAAGTTTTATAAAAATAAGTATATAAGCAAGAAAATAATTTTGTAAATCTTTCAGTTTTATCCGCTTTACAATAGTGGCAAAATATTTTTTATGTATTATGTAATGATTTTGTACTTTAATTCAAATTCGTGTCATGTCTGTCTGCTATCCATCCCATCACTTCAGCGTTATTTACCATTACAGCCTATTAAAATCCACTGCAGAACATACGAGTAGGCCTCCCCATAGGTTGCCTCTTAGGGGGGATATTGGCCATAGTTGCCACGCTGGGCAAGTGGGTTGCCAACCGCAATTTTTTTATTTTTAGGGGTTATTAGGAAGAAGCTGCTGCCCACCTCCTGATTTTTTCCCTCTTTCGCCTCTACGACACCCACGGGAGGATATGACTTACAGCGTTTATTAATTCAGCGTTATTTACAAAGTTTATTCTTTAATGAATGCTAGGGGATGGTATGAAAGGAACAGTGTTATCTTAACTTAGACATAGAATGTAGGTAAATGTAATGTGTGGAAAAAATAGCATGGCGAATAAAAATAATACTGTAATTTCACTTGTCGTACTTTATTTTCTTAGCTTAGAAAAGTACATAATACTTTATTTACTCAAAAAAAGGTGGCAACCGCTTGACCCGTGAACTTTAACACTTTATTTTCTTATAAAATGATTTAAAATATAATAATAATAAAAATAACTACGTGACGAAGCATTATTATTAATATTAATAAATAATAATTAAATTCACTTTATAGACATTTAAAAATATCATAAATATATAATATTTTGAACAATTCAAATGCGTTAATAAGCATAAAGTTCAAAAAAAACCGTCCGGAAAAATCGCTGGTGGTAAACTATTCCACAAGGAAGTTGTGCGAGGAAGAAAACATCTTCTAAATCGCACAGTGGTCGACCGCCAATCATCCAGATGGTGTGGATGGTATCGGGAGTTCTGCCGCGATGGTTCGTGAAATGGCGGCTGGGATTAATCCGAACAATTCCTCAGAGCACTCCCTGTGGTAAATGCGAAAGAAAATGCAAAGAGATGCAACATCTCGCAGCGCCACGAATCGAGCCGATCGAAAGGACTCGTCAACGATTCGAGCCGCTCTGCGCTGGATGCGGTCAAGTGGAAGGAGCTGGCACTGGGGAGCCCCAGCCCAGAGATGGGAACAGTATTCCATGTGAGGACGAACCTGCACCTTGTAAAGTTGCAGGCGTTGTGCCGGCATGAAATACTGTCCCGCCTGCTGAGCACGCAGCTTTTTAGAGGCCAATTTGGCCTTCTTCCAAGTGACCACGAAACTGCACATCACTCGATGTGTCGACGCCGAGGATTCCGATGCTGGCTGAGGCAACAAGGGAGTGCCTGAAACCTGAGGAGATACGACAAAGGGTTCTTTAGCGGTAAACGCGCAAACTTGTGTCTTCTGAGGATTAAACTGACTAGATTTAGTCGCCCCAATCCGAGACTTTGTTCAGCAAAGACTCGACTTCAGACACAAGTTTGTTCCGGTACTCGGCGACGTTTTCCGAGAAATATTGGCACGGCTGGTGTATAGAGCATCACCAGTGCTGTCATCCGCATAGCAATGAATGCTACCGGTTTGCAACATATCATTGATATGCAGAAGAAACAGCGTTGGTGATAGCACGCAGCCTTGTGGAGCACCAGCGTTAATAGGCTTGTAGTCGGAGCATGCACCGTCTACAACAACCTTGATGCTCCGATCTGCAAGAAAGCTGGTGATCCAATTGCACACCGAAGCCCAGGAAGGAGCTGAAAGAAGAGCTTTGTGCCAAACCCGATCGAAAGCCTTCGTAATGTCCAAACTAATGGCCAATGCCTCCCCCTTGGACTCTACTGCCTCCGCCCATCTATGAGTCAGGTAGACCAGAAGATCTCCAGCTGATCGACCCCGACGAAAACCGTATTGGCGGTCACTAATCAGCTGGTGATCCTCAAGGTACCGCATGAGCTGGCAGTTTATAACGGACACCATTATTTTGGAGAACAAGGGGGTGATGGCGATAGGCCTGTAGTTGGACGGGTCTGAGCGGTCGCCTTTTTTAGGGATCGGTTGGACAAAAGCTGTCTTCCATGATTTCGGGACTACGCCTTGGGAGTAGGAGTACCGGAAAAGACGCGTTAGAACCGATGCCAACTCCGGAGCACACGTCATCACACAATTGGGGGGATTCCGTTAGGCCCACTCGACTTGTGGATGTCCAGGGAGAGGAGTGCTTTGCGAAGCGAGCGCTGCGAGAACCGCACATCCGGCATGGAGCACTCACACCGCGGGATGGTCGGCGGTGTGTTCCCCGTCATCAGAGTCGAGTTGGACGCAAAGGGCCTAAAGGTCGGCTTTCTCTTTTGCGGCGTGGGCCAATGAGTCGTCCTCCTGTGAGAGATGGTAATGATGGCTTACAGAAATTTCCTTGGACAGCCTTGGCGAGAGACCAGAATGCAGGTTCCCGAAGGCCCAATTCTGCCTATGTGCTCTGACTTTGCCTTGGCAATAACTCTTTTGAAGGACCTGGAGGCGAAGTTATACTTCTTTAAGCATGCTGGTGTTTACATCCTGAGCCGCTGAAGCCTCAGCCCAGGCTTGATAGCACTCCTGCTTACTGCGTAATGCAGTCTTACAGAACGACCAAACCAGGCTGAGATCTGCCTCCGATGGGTACCACAGATGATGGAATAAATAGTTCCATTCCTGTAGCACCACATCAGTGACAGAGTCAACAGCGCTGGGATCATCCGGCGAAAGCAAATCCACCCCCCATGGGTAGGTAAAGAAAGACCGCATTCCGTCCTAATCCGCCGACCTGTAATGCCAAACACGGCGGCAGCCTGCAGAACGCAACCGCGAGGGCGTGGTGGCACCACACTCCGGATCAGACAATGGTCCGAAGAGCCGAGAGGGGCATCGACGGAAACCTGATATCCGTCCGGATGAGAGGTCAGCAGAAGGTCCAACAGGGAAGGTGTATGATCCTTCAGATCTGGAATCCGCGTAGGCGAAGTAACCAGCTGTGTAAGACCATATGCCAAGGAAAAGTCATAAACAGATCTCCCCGCATGATCGGTTAAACGTGAACCGAGCCATTCGGCGTGGTGGGCGTTAAAATCGCAAAGGAGTGTTCCAATTTGTACCCCAGGTAGGAGAGATACGAAGTATCAGCCGGAGAGGACACCTGCGTCTCGGTCAGAAAGAGCAAGGCCGACTTCACCGTCTCGAGATGGTAGTGGTCGGGACTCCTAGAATAAAGGCGATGTAAACGCGGCGGGGGTGAGGACTATTTTTAAACCAAATTATTAAAGACTATGTCCTGAAAACTCTACTAACAGTGAATTTAGTTTTGTTGAAAGCTCCAATAACGAAAAGCTGGGCAATATGGTCCAATATATCTGAACCATATTTTACAAGAGACATAAAAGGAGTGGTGGCCATTCATA
Source organism: Parnassius orleans (assembly GCA_029286625.1). Lineage (NCBI taxonomy): Eukaryota > Metazoa > Arthropoda > Insecta > Lepidoptera > Papilionidae > Parnassius > Parnassius orleans. Next base: position 42,458 of record JAGSMP010001640.1, on the reverse strand, counting down.
TAGTGAATGCCAACAATATCGCAGTCGTGTTCAAACAATACATTACAGCTAATATTTTTTAACAAATACGGCTTTCCTGGACAAGTACAAACTGAAGGCGTATATATCCCAGCGGCACAAATTGAGAAAACGGGAATCATTCGATTTGTGATAACCAATATCTCAAATAAAAATTATATTATAAACTTTCCTCAATATATGAGATAATTGGTGTGCAAAATGTTTTTAGTTGGTCAGGAAAGGTGCCACTACAGACTATCAGCATTACTTTCTTTGCGAATACTGTACTTGAGAATGTGCAGTATAATTTGTTTTCCTACGGAGTCTTTGAATACATTCCACTTTTGCAACAGGATTACAAATGTTTTAAATTTAAAACAAAAAAGAATAATAAGAATTCACAAGTATTTTTGGATGATAATAATTACTATACCTTGTATACACATTTACAGATGGCTGTCAAACTGATTCTCGTTTAAGGGCGCTCTATATCTCATGTAAGGAGCGAACTATGATCCACAGATAAAGTTCTGTCAGAGTTTTCTTCTCGATAATAATTGTACTATATTTACGGTAGCGACATATGCAGTGCGCTAGCTTTTTATTATTACTGGAAAAGAAATCGCCGATAAGACTGCATATGAAGAAATAAATCCACTTGATGTATTCCATATTTGACCTTTACCTTTACTGTTACACTTAAATAAGAAAGAATATTCGTTTATTATGTAAAGACATGTGAATAAAGACCAAGAAAACAAAGGCAAGTGGTATGGAAGTATCCAGGACGAAATACTTGTAAAGCCGTGATACGCTAAGTTGAAAGAAGCAAGTCGTGACTATAAATCAACTGGGTTTCGTACCACAAAACTCCTGCACACTCTCGTCTTAGCATATTGTCCTCGAACTTGTGCCTTGTGTTCAAGTTGGAACTATTCATCATCTGTTGTTTGAATGCGTAATTTAACTTTCAACGGCTTTTATTAGCTAGTGAAATGTGTGAAAGTTACAGTGAAAGTGAACCATTGCAAATAAGGATCCCGCCACTAGACTGTGTTTTTGAAGAATATGATTTTTTGCCTATTTACAAATACATTGAATGTATTTGTAAATAGGCAATCCACAATAGAAAATCTATAAAAACCAAGGAATAAATAATAGTACAAGAACAGAAGAATCACTATAGCAAACTTGCGAGTTTAAACTTAGTTACAACGTCGCTAATGTTCATAATACTCCTCGGAAGCGACCTTCGTGAAAATAGCCTACCGATTAAATCGTCAAAAAATTATAATACGCGCGTATTAAATCAAAATACACCTTACGTCCGTGTGCGAGAGGCTGTATCACTTCGCCGTTACGCGCCTTTATTAAGGCCACACCTACTGTAGGTTAGGTGTTGTGAGAAACAAATTGAATGCTTTGATATTAGTTGGTAGTAGAATACACATGGAGAATATAGGGGAACATTATATTATTTATAATATAAAGGGAACATTATTGTTCAATGAGAGGAAGGTTAATATGCAACATCGAGAAAAATTAAGATTGTAACAACGTGAACGTCTTTGAAACTCAGATAATTTACCTACTTACCATTTTAACCGACTTCAAAAATGGAGGAGAAACTCAATTTGACTGTATTTTTATGTGTGTTACCTCAGAACTTTTTCTAGGTGAACTGATGTTGATGATTATTTTATTTGAAAGCTGGTGCTTATAATTTATGTATCCCATTATCTAATCAGTATTTTCGGAGTTATCCTTATTAATGCGTATTAATATTGAAGTCAGTTGCACAAAATTTTAATATCATTACTTGTCTCTCTTCCTCTCCTTTTAAAAACGTTACCTCCACACTAGTTTTCTCCTGTATCGAGGGCAGTTTACATACATAGATTTCACAGGACAAACATCCAGGCCCAGAACAATTATAGCCCTTAGCGCTGCAACTCATTGCTAAGCCACTGCGCCACGAAGCCGTCACTTGTCTGTTTCACATTTTTGCTATTTACAAAAATACGCGACGGCATTATTAATGAAAGAGTGGCAATAAAAGTACTGCTACTTTCAATCTCTTTTTTTATCGACCAAGTGTAAAACTAATACCTAGTATATGCTGATCTTGCATTAGTATGCAGTCACTAGTACCGGGTGGCCTACTTACACTGAACGATTTTTTAAGGTCATTGGCATTATACGCGAAAAATCGAAAACTGCAAAGCTGTGTGTGTGTGCTGCTGTGTGTCGGGTCGCTAATCAAATATTAAATCTGTAACTATGGCGTCAGTAACTAGGTACTAACTATCTAGATCTACCTATAAATAGTAATATTGATATCCTTAGGAACAGCAAAGAATAAAAGTCGACATTCTTGTTATTTACACCCGTATGCTATGCAGTACCTTTTGGCTTTTGAGTGGCCATACTAAAAAAAACTCAAAATAAATATCAAAAGTGACTAAATACATATAAGAGAAAAATGCTTTTTTACGTAAGGTGCGTCAACTCGAGCACGCGCGTGACATCAGCAACGCAGCGTTGGTATATTTTCATGCTTAAAGCGCGGAGTGAGACAGGCCTGTAACAACGAAGATCACGAATGAAATAAAGACATGGCAATAGACATGACATGACAAGCATCCAAGCCAAAAATTTTAATAAAAAAAATTAACAAAGGTACTCTGTGATGCATTCTATCTACGATGCGGAGTTTTGGCGGGAACTTGTTCGGCGGCGGTTTGCTGCTCCTGTATTATTGTTTGAATAATGGTTTGAAGTGCATTTAGATATGTAAAAGTGGTGCGATTTTGTGTATTAAGCGTCTGTGCATGTGAACTATTAGTGGAAACGGTGAAACAAGTGCTCTGATGGTGATGTGATTCTCAAGATAAGGTGTCTATCTGCTTTGGTGCCTTGAGATACCATCGTCAACTGTCAGCTGTCTGATGACTCAAGTTGCCGTCAAAATCTTCCAAGGCTGCACAATGTGACGCATCAACATATTGTGAAGCAGTGTACTATGAAGGGTAAATAAACATTTGGGAAATTATAATAAACCGAATAAAAATACCTAAGACTTGGCCTAAAGGTCTAGATACCAGGCCATAAACTCCAAAAAAAATACGTTTGATGCTATCAAATTGACAGTGGCAACTGGCAACTGTTGATCCTGTCTATCTCTATGATCCTGTCATACGCCTTAAGGTACTCTGTGATACGCCTAATGTCTTTTGGTTTTGCCAAGAGTTTGTGGTCTGTGTAATAATTGCCCGCCTGATTGAAAGCTATAGAAAACAGGAATGGCCTTTAGTGAAATTTGTAGAATTTGTTTATGCGTTAATGTACGCATGTTTGTACTAAAGAAGACTAGTCTCCGAAATTTGCAAAACATTGACAAACAGTTTTGTAAGTTTGTTAATATTTCTTAATATTGGGAATTGAAGTTGCGGTAATTTGTTGTTATCGCAGGAGAAATACATTATAACTTGCCTGATATTAAATGCGATAGATCGGGGCTAGGCTAAGGTGCAGCGTTAAATATAGTGCAACCACACAAATGCAACCAGATTCTGAAAACAACAATTAGCCTGAAATCTTACCACGTACTAGAAAAGACACCGAAGCTTAGTAGTTTGCAACACGCGTTAGAGCTCGCACTCAAACTTACTGTCTGTGCCATAAAAAGGTACCTTGTGCTTCCTTCCACGCGACCCACTGCTGCATAGATATTTTCACGGTGTCTGTTCTAGTACTTATTACCGAGTATTATTGCGATTTTCTGTTAAGAAATTAACATTCACCCTCTTCAAGCAGTTCTATTGGACTATTAATGTGGGAGATTAGAGTGCACATGTGCTTACAGACAGAAATTCCTCTCATTATTTCTCATATTCCTATCAGGCAGAAATCAGAAAAGGAATAATGTGCACATGTGCTTGCTTACACATGCAATATAATCTGTCCTGCGCTGATGAATAGTCTCCATTGTGACCGAAATTCTGTCTGTAGAACATTATTATCATTATTTTATATGTGGTGGAGCCACGCTGCAGCTATATTATGGTTGTATCACAGGTGGGTCATAGTGTTTATTTATTAACTTATATGTTTGAATCAAGTCTCCTCATTCTCTGTGATCTTTCAGTGTTGTAAGTTTAAGTGTTTTTAGACTTTCCTCATATAGTATGTTTTCAATGCTCTAGAAACTTTTGAATATCTGTGTTGAAGCTTCTCCAGCAACTCAATATAATTGAGAATGCATATTCTTGTATTATTATTATTATTTGCCATAGTTGCCACGCTAAGCAGGCTGGTTGGCAACTGCAGTTGTTTTATTATTCTGACCTGTTTTGAGGATAATGCTGCTGCCCATATCCTTATGAGATAAAATAATCTAATTGTCAGATGACCAAACCCACCTGGAACTTACTTCATATTGCAATTGATATTAAATTAAAAAGGTTAAAACTGCTAGGGGATGTATATTGTTATTAACTTCCATTTGAAACTAAGTGACAGTGGCCTAATAGTTAAGGGTGGGGACTGCAAACTCAAGAAAGTAGTAAGTTCAAATCTGCCATTTGTCTATTGTTGTAAATTACTCCTAGCGCAAGCATTTTCAGTTTACTCGGAGCAAATAAGAGAAGTATTTGTAATGTTAATAGTGATGCTAGTAGTTTAATGTTAAAATTAAAAAGTAGGTTTTAGGACATTGAATTTTGAAAGCCTAACTTGAAAATACCTCTGTCAGGGTTCCAAGAGTCTGATCAACTGCTTTTAATTTTATCTATTAATGTCATGCAGACTCCTACACTTGACACTCACAACATTTTAAATTAATTAGAGAATTGTGTCCATATATTAACTGCACGAAAGTTTGCTGGTGACGTCATGATGTCACATTTCGATGATTAGTAACACTTAACAATATGAATAACTTTGGAGCGAGAGCAATAAATTCAAAGACATTGCACAAGTGAGCGCATGACTGGGTTGTTAACGGTACTAACTAGACGAGCCGGGACGCGTTCGGTGGAGGCGAGAGAGGGTAGTCAGGCTTACTTTCTGCTGCTGCTAATAGCTTGCAGAACTATCAACAGATGGGGAAACATAATTCTCGAGCGTGGTAGCCTCATACTGGTAAACAAATTGTAGAATGGCCCCCCCTAGATAGTGGCAATCTGGTAAGACAGGAAGTCGATGGATGTAGGTGGCTTAGGTCTGTGTTATTGATGATTCACTAAGTGGCGACTTTTTCTGCCTAGGAGTCTGTCTGGGTAGTTATCATCCTCTTACCTATTTCTGCCACCAAGCAGCAGCATGTGTCCCAGTGTGAAAGACATTGAGAGCCAGTATAACATAATAATAATAATCTTCATTGACAAACATATCACATGTACAAAAATTTACAATGGTCAACAGCCCTGAACTAGAATATTATACCTGTATTTCAAGGGCTAGTTTGCCTTCCTATACTTAGTTCTTATTAATGTAATTTGTTTATTGATATATATTATATAATATTTACAAGAATTTCTTAAAACATAAGTTATGACAAAAAATGAGAAAAAAGTGATAATAATGAAAAATGAAAGCAATGATGGCACTGTAACAAAACTATCAGTGTATGTGTGCGTGCGTGTGTGTGTGAGTGTGTGTGCATGTCTGTATTAGCGGTGTTGTTCATATATCCATGGAAAAGAGGCTCCGTTTCTTCATAATCAATATGTTTTAGCTATTCTGTAATTTAGCTTTTACTTCAAAGTTATTTAGTGATCTTATGTTATGACATCTAATAAGTTTGTTGTATAGCCTAGGGCCAAAAAGTCAAAATTTCTTCTAAACACAGCACTATTTGGTCTTGGAACAGGACATTGTTCCATCCTCTTATTGCTAAGTTGTAGTTTAGGGACAGTGACACAACGATATCTCCTTAAACTTTGAAAATAAATGTTTTGCGAACAGATAACACTTTCGCTCTGTCATATAACACTGTTGATTGGTGAAATGGTAGACGAAAGATTACTTTTAGCTATCTTTTATCTTTGAATTACTTTAAAGCTATCTCTTTATGCGTGTTCAACCTTAATTAAATAACTTTAACGGCACCGTCCTAAGAACAAATGCAGTTATTAAAGACACCTCTCCCGCTGTATACATAAACACTCACGCCTGTCACCCAGAGGTAGGCAGAGACTACGGACTTCCATTTGGCACGATCCTGGCACACCTCTCTCGCCTCCTTTACATCCATATATCTACGCCACGCTCGTCGGTTAAGGGTACCCTAATCTGCCCATTTTCAATATATCGCCAATTTGGTCGATAAACCTTCGTCTAGGGCGTCCCTTTCCGACTCTGCCGTTCACTTCTGCAGCATAAATTTGCTTTGTCACTCTTTCTTCGTTCATTCTTTCTACATAACCAAACCACCGAAGCATTCCTTTCTTAATCCTGGTCACAACGTCATCTTGCAAACCACACTTTTCTCTTATCACACTATTTCTCACCCTGTCATTCAGATTCAGCCCTAGCACCTCCTTAATGACCGCATTTCTACAGCATTTATTCTACTCTCATGCTTCTTCTGCCAGACCCAACGTTCACTACCATACATTAAAGTAGGGACTAACACAGCATTGAATTGCCAAATGTGCCTTTTTGACACATTCTGACTCACAATAGCGTGTAGAAACCCATTCACTCTATTTCCTGCGTTCACTCGTCGTTCTATATCCTTATCATATCTACCATCCCTGCTAAATAAACATCCCAAATATACAAACTCATCCACTTGCTCAATCAACTCCTTCTATTCTTATTTCACATAACGTTTCTTTCTTCTCTTTCAAAAACCATCACTTTCGTCTTACTTGCGTTCACTTTCATACCTCTTTCTTTTAATGACCGGTTCATTAAAGTAACCATCATTTGTAACTCGGCCGCCGACGATGCAAATATGACTTGATCATCGGCGTACAAAAGGCATTTGACGGTTAACTCACCCATTCTCAACCCACATTCTTCAACTTTCAAAGTTTGCAAACAACTGTCCATAAATAGGTTAAACAGCCAGGGGGAAGCTACACAGCCCTGTCTGACACCTTTTTGGATGCCAAACCAGTCCGAGTAGACCCCGTTGATCCTGACACAAGCACTAGAGTCCCTATAAAGAGACTTCAATGCCTGTATCAAACCAGCGCTCAAACCAAATGAGTTAAGTGTTTGCCATAACACATTCCTGTCCACTCTGTCATAAGCCTTTTTCCAAGTCCATGAAAGCACAAAAACTTTCTGGTTTTGGCCAAAACTTCTCTGCAATCATGCGCATGGAAATACTTGATCCGTACACCCCATTCCCTTCTAAATCCAGCTTCATAAATTTTTCCATCAGTTTCTTCCATAACTCTTTCAATTAACACCTTAGCATACAGTTTACCCAGAATGCTAAGCAAGCTGATTCTACAGTAGTTTTACAGTCCTGCTGTGACCCTTTTCCTTTATATATTGGGACTATAACGGCTTTGCACCAGTCTTCCGGTACCCGCTTCAGTTCCCAACATAAATTAAACAAGGTGTACAGCAGGCCTGCCACCACTCCTCTCCAGCCCTTAGCATTTCGAGTGATACTCTATCATATCCGGCTGCCTTACCTGCTTTCATGCTTTTCATTGCTTTCATTATTTCATCTATACTTATCTCCCTACCTCTCTCCACTTCTTTCGGAATTCTTTTCACTTAATTCAGACGACCCTTCACTCATAAACACGCTTTCAAAGTATTCCTTCCATCGCTTTAAATTCGAAACTTCATCATTCAGCATACAGCCATTCTCGTCTCGTATAGCATTCATTCTAGGCTGTTTTGAATTTCCCTAGCAGTTCTTATGAGTTTCCAGAACATTTTAATATTTGTCTGGAAGTTATCAGATATCCTTCTATCATTCTTATCCGTTCTTTCTTGCTTTTTCCTTTCAACTTCTTTTACTCTCTTATTTATAAGTCTAAAGTCTGCCTTTCCTTTCAATCTCATCAATCATACCGTTAGAATTACCAGCTTTGGTTGCTAGTAAATCTAGCCATGCTCTCTTCTTTGCTTCAACTTCCATCCGCCTCATCATCCCACCACAACGTATTATTTTTCCCTTCATTCGTTCTCTTACTTACACCACATACTTCGGTGGCAGCATCCACCAAAACTTTCTTAACATGATTCCATACAGTCTTCAGGTCTAAATCATTCATACATATTTCATTCAAACCACTTATATTCTCCATCAGTCTACATTTATACTTCTATTTCACACCTTCATCTTGTAACCTCTCTATTCTTATACGCTGTAACGCAGTGGTAGACACAGATGTCCGATGCCGCCAATGCCTGAATAGACCATTAATTCGGCATAAGACCAAATGATCCGTCCTACGTTGGACCCCCGTAAACTCTTGTATCTACCACTGCGCTCCGCATTCTTCCATCCACAATTATGAAATCTATCATGCTTCTATCATCACCTCTCCCATGTATACATGTGAATCCTCTTATGGCGAAAAAGTATTCGTCACAAAAGATTCTTTTCCTCACATACGGCGAGGAGGTCTTCACCATTCTCATTTACACTTTCATCGCCAAACCTTTCACCAGACCTCTTCACCCCAACCCTTCCATTAAAATCTCCTAACATAATGATATTTTCATTTCCTTACATTTCATCAACACCATCCTTACCATGCTTTGTATGTTTTAATGAGTAGTTTGCAATCGGCCACTGTCCGTAAACTTTTAAATATAAATGAGTATTCTTAGTTTATTAGCCACTGCATCAGTATGGGCCTCCCAAGTTAATTTATTGTCAATGATTACACCATGATATCTGATCAAATCTGTTTTGGCTAAATTACTACATTGACATGGTGTAAAGTTTACAGGGCGATTGCAAGGATACCTGTAGATAGTAATTTTAAAGTTTCTAGTTGGAAGAGAAGCATTAGTCTTACCGAAACATAGGTATTTGGTCTTTGAAACATTAAGGGATAGTAAATTATCTTCAAGCCAACTAGTCACTAACCTAAGACCATTTTCTGCGAGTTGTGCTACTTTATTCCAAGTGTCGCCATGAAAAGCAATACAGTATCGTCAGCAAACATAGCTAAATCGGCATTTTGATATTGATTTTACACAATTCATTAACATAAATAAGAAAGAGCGAAGGACCTAAGGTACTTCCTGTGGTACACCGTAAGAGCAAGTGAAGTGCTTGTGTTACTTGTCAATTCTGACTCGTTGGTGTCTATCCTCGTACATCGCATCTGTAGCCTTTGCTTGAAGTTCGTTGCAGGTGGCTATGGGCTGCAGCAGCCACTTACCATCAGGTGGATTGTAAGTTTATTTGTCACTTCAATGTTATAAAAATGATGTTGTAGAGGATAGTGGTAGCTAATAGATTTTATTACAAACTTGTATATTTAAGTAGTTTTCCATATTTATGATGAACTTTAATATTTTCAGATGGATGAGGATGAGGAGCCCATAATTGTCTGTTTCACCTGTCATGCAAGACTCATTCGTTGCAGAATATTACAACAACAGGCTATTGAGTCAAAAGCAGTTCTGGAACAGTTGCTTGCAGGAGGGTCCATGGTATTATCCATTCCATCTATTAAAACCTATAAAAGTCCCTCATAGATTGCTTCATAGGAGGGATTTTACCAAATTTGCCACGTTTGGCAGGTTGGCAACCGCAGTTTATATTATCTGTCTGAGTTGTTGTCAGAAAGATACTGCTGCCCAACTCCTGTTTCTGAACTGTTTCCTCTTACAACACCCGTCCCGTGGTAGGTATATAGGGTAGTGAATATTGTTACACCGCCACTAAACGGTCCATGGTATACTTCTTATATATACTTCTTATTAATAATAGTTCACTGCTTGATGGTTCATTCCCAATATAATGAAGTATTTGCCTTAATCATCACTTGGCAGGCATCTTGATGATCACCACCTGTCTCGCGCCTTCTATGCTGCTTCCCGTTGCCATACGGTAGAATGTTTTTTCTACTGCAAAGTTAAGTTTATCCTTCAATCCAACTTACTTTTTCGTTAGAGCAATGTTCTATATTTTACTAATTACAGTAAGTTAAGTACTTATTTTTACAAAAAGAATTATCTAACTGTTTATACTGTTATATATTACTCTATTGTATATAAACGAAATATTATCTATATGTAATATTACTCAGTAAACAAAATGTATAATAATAAAACAATGATAGATCTTTGTCAATTTACGTCGACTCTCGGGATGTATGAACTATCTACATTTCTATTTAAATTTATTCGGAACCCTCACTTTTGTCCAGTTTTTAGGGTTCCGTAGTTACACAACAAGGAACCCTTATAGTTTCGCCATGTCCGTCCGTCCGTCCGCGAGTTTGTAATTTGGCATAGTTATAGATAATAATTATACACCTCGTGTAGTGGCGGGTAAGAATACCCACTATCCCATATCTGCCCGGGGTGTCGTAAGAGGCGACAGAGGGAAACTGAGGCAGAAGTTGGGCAGCACCATCTTTCCGATAAAAGCAAAAAGCAATAAAAAAACTGTGGTTGCCAACCCGCTCGCCAAGCGTGGCAACTATGGCAATATACCCCCCATGAGCAACGACACTAATAAACGGCCCCCAGTCCACGGCGGCCAAGCTATACCTGGCTACACACTACAACATTTTTTATTTGGGTACTTCCCATACAAGTATAATGGAGGATGTTTTTTTTACCCGTCTATTCCTTCATGTGGGATATCGTTGAATAGGTCTTTCAAAAACACTGGGCGTGTGGAACAACATCTTTTCGATTAAGGGTCCGTTTGCGAAATATTTTTCATATATATAATGAAGTTAAAAGGAAAACTGTCGTAGTAAAAATTTCGTTACAACTCCATATAAAATGACCTAAAACTAGCTGCATTATAACTTTGTAATGTTATTGTAAACTGTCAAAAACAAACATTTTATGAAGGAGACGACTTTTATGCATTACTACCATAGCTTTACTTTTTCATTTGCGGGATAGGCAACTTTTCTTACTTACTTACACAGTCTTTCACTTATTTTTTAGCTGGTAGTTTTGTAGGCTTCATTCTCAGTATTCATACAATCATATATCTTCATACAGATTCATACGTCACACTCTTGGTTTACGCGGGCGACCTCAGTATAATTTAGGGCAGTGGTGGTTTACGTGAAGGTTCGTTAAGGTACGATATATGTATTACTTAGGATTGCACTGCCGAGAATATATAGATAGATAGTCAACTATGATCATCTTTGTACCTTGGTATGTGAATGATTTGATGGAAATGGTATTATTTTCAAAATCTTAAAGTTTTTAATGTTTTTTGAATACCACTCCCTATAAGTCTGATTTGAAAATAAGTCCTTCAGTTACGATCTTACTATTTGGTGCAATTTTTAGTCGTTATAACGGTCCAACAGCGAACTCACTTATTATGCTCATTATCAAGAAAGCCCGCGTATTGTGGAACTACGGAACCCTACCTTGTGAGTGGCCCGACACGCACTTGGCCAGTTTTATTATTATTATTTGGAGTTGTCAGGAAGATGCTGCTGCCCATCTCCTGTTTCAGTTTCCCTCTGTCCCTTTTTACGACATCTGCGGAATGGTATGGTAGTATGGATTCTCCTACGGCACCACTACACTGGCTTTTTCTCTTATTTAAAAAAATAATTTGGTTTCAGTCAATACCAAAACCGCATGAGGCTCGAGATAAGATTCAATTCACACCAATTAGTCATATAGATATCAGGCCAGTAGAGTGTGATGTAGAAAATGATTGTAAGAACGAAATGTTTAGCCTTGAATCTGTTAAAGTTGAGGAAAAGAATTTCGAAATTGAGAATACCAAACTTGAAGGAAATGGGAATCATGAAACAGGTAAGATATACACATTTTGTGATATTATTAAAATAAGCTACAAGTTACCTAATGGCAAGTAGTTTCTGTAGCGCATGGACACAAAATAAAGAGGGCTTCATGTGCAATGTACTGATTTACTGATTTGCCTTTGCCTAAATTCAAAGTGCATGTTAAAATCACTCTTACGTAGAAAGAAAATTACAAATTAAATAATTGTTTAAAAGATAAGCATGTATGGACATCATAATTTAAATTTGTTTACAATCTGTTACAGTTAATGACTACATTTTTGTTATGCATGAAAAGAACCATACTGTTGCATTAGATTATTCATATATTTTAAAAATATTTTGACCCTGTATAAATGCAGTCAGTATGTATGTCACTAAGATGTATTAATTTCATAGGAATTAATGATATACTTACAGCTGGTAAGCGACCTGTCTTTGCCAATTTCTTGGTGTCATTACTTGGTGGTGGAACTCCATTGTAGCCTAGGAGTCCATCTAGGTGTACCTGCCCACACGGACTCCTCCCTCCTCCTTTTACCTATTTCTGCCGTCAAATAGCAATGCGTGTACTGCTGTGTCCAGTCTGAAGGGTATACAGTCAGTATATACCATCTTACTTGTCAGAGGTGACAGCGCATTGTAGCTTTTTATGTTTGAAGTTAGCTGCAGGCAGTCCATGGACTGCAGTACCCACTTACCACCAGGTGGATTGGCTACATACCTTAAGGTGGACTGTTAGTTTGTTTGTCACTTGGTACTAAATTATATATGGAGAAAAGATGCTAAGGCATCCTTGTACTGGCAAGCACTTACCTACTAAACACAAGCTGTGGCAGAACACTCACTAAATGGATTAAATGAATCATCATCATCATTACAGCCATTCACAAGTCCACTGCTGAATATAGGCCTCCCACAAAGCACGGTCCTGAGCCACCTGCATCCATCGCCTTCCTGCATGTCTTACCAGGTCGTCACTCCATCTAGTGGGGGGCTGCCCTTTACTTCGCCTACCGGTACGAGGCTGCCACTCGAGAACCTTTTTTCCCCATCGGTTGTCAGTTCTTCGGCTCATTGCCACTTCAGCTTATTACACTTAGCTCATGAAGCATGCAGTATGGTAATGAAAGTTTGTGGCTCAGGCCCATAAGCTGTGTGATGGACTGCAATCATCTAGTCGCTTGCAAAAAATATCAGTTTTTATTTTTTATATTGAGTCAGACTCTGTTTCATTCTAGAGACTGCTGAAAAACAAGAAGACTTGGAGATTGATGCTTCTGAAGATAGACATACGGATTTGGAGGACTTGCCACTAATTGCATTCGGTTCAAAGAGTAAAAAGATGATGATGACATAGGTAAAAATTTATTTTAAAAACCTGTATCAAAAATAAAAAACACCACATTAGAAATTTCTCTTGCATCATGTAGTTGGAGATGTACTGTACATATAAAATTTTGTTCTTTAATTACACATGAACAAACATTAGAACCAAAATGATTATTTGTAGGCCATACAATTATCTTGTTCCATGCAGGAACTGAATTCGCCAGTGGTGACCCAAGCTATTGTTAAGATGAAACAGGAAAGCGGATTCACTAAATAGACTGTTTGACTAATTTTGGAAAACCATTTTAAATGATTCTTTTTTACATAATAAGTACACTACGTTGATATTTCCGGAGATCTACTGTATTATAAAAATCAAAGTTAAAGTTTAAATTTCCAAAACCGCGCTAAAACGCTGATTTTGTAATGGCGCTGGTCATGTGACATCCCTCAAGCTACCCCAAAATAATTTCAGTGCGAGTAATTGGACCGGCGGGAGAAGTAGACACACAGGATGATAAGTCTAATGGATGAAGAGATCGCCGAACAGATTGGAACCACAGGGCGGTTGGACCCTTCAAGATCACCGCTAGCAGGAACACTACTCTCGACTCGTTGGGGTCCCGAAGAGTCACAGTAACACTGAAGAGTCTCCACAGCTGAATGGTGCCGTTCAGAGGACGCACGGTCACAAGCTTGAACTTTGGACCACAGACCGTGTGTGCAGCAGACATAGCACAGTGCAATCACCTGGAAGACCTAAAGGAGCAGCTGACATATGACTCCGGCGACCCGAGGATCCTGATAGAACAGGACAATTGGAGACTTCTGCTAGCCACTCAAGTCCGCAGAGGTCCACCGCACCAGCCGATCGCCTCGCTCACCGAACTATGATGGACTCTGATCTAGAAAAGAGAGCTGGAACGCCAGTAAAAAGGGGTTCTCTACACTCTCCATACGAAACACAACGGCATTCGGCTGCTATTTTACGCAGGTATTCTGTGAGAGCGTCGTCCATCCCCGGTAGAGCCGACCCATTCGTGTAAAATAACCATAGAATAAGAAATAGCACTGAGTGACTGTACTGATACTGACACTGTATTTGTCATCACGAGTTCTCTAAAACTATCCCGATTAACTTGCAATTTTGTTAATGTATTTAGTCATATTTTTCTAAACCCAGAATTCTCTTAGAAAAAATCTTATCTTAATCCTCCAAATTGGGATTTAGATCTCGCGAATAGGGCGGGTGATCGAGCAGTTCAAATCCCGTTTCTTGAATGGCAGCCATTGCAACTGCGTCTTTGGGGAGCCGGAGCGTTGTCTTGGTGAAACAGCACTCCTACAATCTTTTATTTGGCCTCGTAGTAAGAGCCGAAATAGTGACTCCTTTTCCAAATATTTCGTTATAATTATTCCTTTAGCGTCCCAAAAATGGACGCCATAACCTTTCAGCCGAACTTGATACTTTGAATTTCTTCGGCGTCGGTGAGGAGGCTCGGTTCCAAGCCATTGATTGTTGTTTGGTTTCAGGATCGAAATGGTGGATCCAAGTCTCGTCAATGGTCACGAAACTTGACAAAAAAAATCTTGGAACCTTTCGAGAGTCACCCTCGAAATGTCGACTCATTTTTTCTGTTGCTCGTCGGTTAACATTCTCAGTACCCAATGCGCAGAGACCTTTTTCATATGCAATTCGTTCGCAAGGATTCTTTGAACACTGCCATATGAGGTTCCTGTGACCTCAGTTGTATACCTGATGATCACTCTTCGATCTGCCAATTTATTTATTTATTGACCATTTCGTTACATTACATAACATTGGTGCGTCAAATATTACAATTCAAATGATATACGATTAAATTAGATTATTAAAATTACAAATTAAAATACATCTACATTTACATTTACATTATTTTACATGTCAAGCAAGTCAGAAAATGAACATTTCATATATTCTTCTATATTATAGAAAGCGTGATTCGAAAAGAATGTTTTTGTCACTTGTCGAAACGCGTTTAATGGAAGTCTTGTTATTCCTAAAGGCAATTTATTGTACATTTTGATTTTTAATGGAAAACCTTGCTTGGACGCTTTTACTAATCTGGTTATTGGAACAACTAATTTTTCGCGATTTCTAGTATTGTAATTGTGTACGTGCATCTTCATTGGTAGTTCACTTGATGGTGCACTTCCAGAAGCGAACTATAAATATACAACGACGACAGTCATGATTTTCGCTTTGGAAATAGGCTCTAGCTGATGTCAATCTTTGCAATCCATGTATAATTCTAATCGACCTTTTTTGACAAATCAGTACTCTTTCAATTTGTGGAGCATTTCCCCATATCGTAATTGCATAGCTAATAATTGAGTGACAATATGCAAAATAGACTGATATTAGAGTTTTCCTGTCAATAATGGGCTTAAACTTAAATAAGGCGTAATTTGCATTGGCTAACTTTTTACAAACATTATCTATATGGGTTTCATAATTTAAAGTGGAATCAGTACACCCTAAAAATGTGACTTCACTATTTGTAACTTTATTTGTTTTTGCTTGCATAATTAATTATGGTACTTTTTTCTGCATTCAAAATTATTCCGTTTGCTTCAAACCATTTTCTAAGTATATTTAAAATTTCATCTGTCTTCTTGGCTACTTGAAATGCGTTTTATCTTTAAAACCAACCTGTGTATCATCCGCAAATTGTGTAACCATCGCCCAGTCAGGCAAATTATTTGCAAGGTCATTCACATATACTAAAACAGCAATGGTCCCAGGATGGAGCCCTGTGGTACGCCGATGCAACTATGTTGTGAATCAGACTTAGTATTATTTAGATTTACTATTTGCATTCGATTGTTAAGATAAGACTGTATTATACTCAATTCCTTTCCTTCAAAACCGTAAAATTTTAGTTTATAAATTAAGATATCATGCAAACAATCGAAAGCCTTGGATAAATCGCAAAAATGCTAGATACCTTCTGTGATCCATCCAAAGCGTCCAATATAAAGTATACTGTTTTTCTAATAGCCATTTCAGTTGATCTTTTTTGCGAAACCAAATTGACAGTCTGTAAATAGATTATTTTTTCAAAGTAGTCTAATTCCTAGATTTTAAGGCAGTTTCTAAAATCTTTGATATAACTGGTAATATACTCACCGGTCCATAATTCCCAATTTCAGTAGTTTCTCCTTTTTGAACAGTGGCACCATTTTTCCAATTTTTAAGCTATCTGGAAATTCCTTCTGTGATGCAATCATTCAAGACTTCAATATTATATCAGACATGACTTTGTTGCGGATGATAAGTTCTCTAATAGTTTTGTTGACATATCGTACATGTCTCTTGATGTTGTACATTTTAAACTATTAACGATATTTCAAAATTCGGATTTACTTATTTTAGGAAAGCGAATTTTATTTTTATTGGGTTTTTAAATATTCGCTACAATTTTCAACCTTAATCTCTAAATTTTCTGTAAGTTTACCGGCTATATTGCAAAACTCATTGAAACTATTTGCTATATTTTTATTATTTGTGATTATGCCTCCACTGTGATTTTTAATTTTAGTAATTTTATTTTTATCTTTTGTCTTTACTTTTTTTTGTTCTTTAATAATTGTCCAAGTGGTTTTAATTTTATTCGTGGAATTTTTAATTCTAGATGCGTTCCTAAATTTTTGAGCTGTTTGAAGTACTTTTCTATGTATTTTCCTATATTTATTTAGTTTGGATTTTCTAATTTTATCTGGATACAAGTTATGTAATATTTCGAGTTTTGAAGATTATTTCTAGATATCAAAATACCCAAAGGTATTGTTAGTTTATTCTTGTTTTTTCTGGGTTTAAATGTTTTTAATGGAAATGCAGTGTAGTAACAATATTTTATATGGTCTATCAGAATGTTCTTTTTCTCATTTGCGTCAAGTTTCAAGTTTATATCATTTCACACATTCATAGTCCTTGAAAAAGTAATGAAAATATCTTATATTTTCTTGAGATATTATTCGAGATCTAAACTCAGTCTTCTCCTTTGGTTTAGGATACTTAGAATTCAATTTATACTTTAATTCTATCACATTATGATCTGATAACTTTACGTCTAATACTTTACCTCTGTGATACTGAAAACCATCATCGTCATTTAAGATGAAATTGTCAATACATGTGGAAGACTTGCCTTTGGTTCAGGTTGGCTCATTTAAGACAAATTTGCATTTCAATTCACTCAATAGTTTTAAAATTTGCGTACTTTATTATTTGGTTTCAATAGATTTAAATTAAAATCTCCTGTAATTACAATTTTTGTTTTCCTTACCTATTTTTCGATAACTTTAGTCATAATATCTTCAAATATTAAATAATCATAATCAGGTCTATATACACAATAATAACTAATTTATACGATTTTACTTCAATTGTCGCTAATTCACAATTCATTTCAAAACTCAACTTTACAATGTCATGTCTTACTTTATATTCAAGTGTATCTCTAACAAAATAGCTGTACCTCCACGTTCAAATAACATCCTATTGTAATATGACACAAGTATATAGCCTTCGATAGTCATTACACTTACTTTAATTCATTCGTCCAAGTCTCCGTTAGACAAAGCACATCACAAGTTGTATTTTCTGTTAATAATTCCAGCTCTAAATATTTATTATTAATACTCTGAATATTAGCCTGCACAATCATTAACCGGAGTCTTGGTTATGTCTAAAAAATTTTTTGAAAAATTTAAAGTAGAATTTAATTTTATAAAGTGCAAACAAGATGAAGCATTAAAGTGACTATCTTTGATACTTTTAACAATTTCCTCAATCACGATATTTTTTAATTTTGCCCTAATTTTTACATTTATTTCAAGATATCTGACATTCTCAGATACCGCAGCTAGATTAAAGAGTTCTTTATTAATAGTGAAGATTTTATCATCATTTATGTTGTCATACATTACACTTCCTAACAAAATGTTGAATTTTCTATTTTCTTTGCTCACAATTCTTCTAATCTCGTTCACATACGATGTCTCCATTTTAATGTCGTTGTAGTTTCCTATTAATATTACCGCTAAGTCATTTTCTTTCAAATATTTCGAGTATAGTTCAAAGTGCTTCAATATTTGTTTATGATTTCCCCTGGTTGACAGTAATTTGTTATTTTTGTATTTTCCAATTGTTGCATTAGTTTGCTTGCTAGTCCACTCCTATCCTGTCTGAAAACATTTCTACTTGTCAGTGTTTTGTACTCTCTTTTCCTTCTCCTCTCTGTGCCCTGTCTCTTTCTGATGTTTCTATTTTATTTCCTTTTTCTTGCAGCTTTGAAGAGTCGTTTTCCTGCTTTTGTATAGTTTCTTGTTTTTCTGGACCTTCGTTGTGTTTCCAATTCTGATAATTTTGTTGTTTTCTATTCTTCTCTCTATCTAAGCTTTTCAGTTCTTTCTGTAACTTTCGCATCCCTTATTTTGTATTTTAATTTTTTTAGAAGGTTTTAGTTGCATATTTGATTTTAGGTTTTAAAAGCAATTTAAGTCTTTATTTCTTTTTATTTTAATATTTAGTGAGCTCAGATTATCATCGGTCTGAGTTACTGCATTTTTAATTTTAATAAAAGTTGTGTTTTGTTTAAACTGATAGCTGGCTTGGGTGACATACCGCGTGTTATTCGGGTCCTGAAGCTTGTATTGCTCTTAGTGATTTTATCACCATCTGGCAGTTTTCTAGTTCCTTTGCAAGTCATTGTTCTGCAGTATCAGGTTATCTACTTCTATATTAGCAACTTGAAGCGTTTGTTTTAGTTGTTCAATTTGCATTTCAATTCAATTATCCATGAGCTATTTATGTATAGATACATCTGGAGGGCTTCTTATACTATCATCACACATAATAACGGAATCATTGATTATTGAGCTTTCAAGCGTGCTAAATCATTTCGGAATTATAACGCCGCATGCGCCTGAATGTTATGTTGCTATTGCTTGTATTCATCTTAAATATGCTTACTCTCAACAATCATACTATAATAAGAATGTGTAATGTGTGTTTGTTTTTTCCTCCTTTATTTGTACTGCTCTGCTGTTTTCCTCAGGTTTATTCTACGCAAATTGTTTAAGGATGTCTTAAAACACATACAAAAAGTTGTCGAAGATATCGTGGATTCGATCTCGCGTAGTATTGAATATAACGCGTCGCTCTATCCACTCGGCTAGCTGGCTCGATAATTGAATGGTGAATTTAAGTGTTATGTTTCGGACTCAAATCATTTGAGATACTGAAGACACTCATTACTTTTTTGTTTTACGAGAAGTTATTAACATTCACCTTCATTTGCAAAAAAAAATTATTTCACTTTTCGTTCATTTTTGATCAAAATCTAATATTTAAACAAAGTTTTTAGCCACTGACACACCACTACAGAGTCTCACCACTATTTACACACGTAATAAATGACATTTTGGGATATTCAACGCACTTTTTACCCCTGTTTTTATTTAATTTTTGAGGACGAGACAACAGATCGCCCGTTCACTTCGGCGGCTCGGACGCACTCTTGCCCAATACGACATCTTCGACTTTTTTCACGTTATCTTCAGTGTGGGACGTGGTCCTTCGCGATGTTCATTTTCCGTGGATGTTCTGCCCAGCTTAAACTCTTTGGGCCAGCATGCAACTGTCGAATATGGAGGAAGAGTCCTAAATGTTTCCACCAAGTCATGTCTTTGGTAGTAATTTTTTTAAACAGAGGGAGCTCTCATTTAATTTTTCTCCATTTTGATGTTATTTCTTTGATGATTCGTATTCAAATGAATGTACCTCTCGGAATCGTAGCCTATTTATATGATTTTTATATGCTAATCTAGTGGGTACATAAGCAAGCAAAACATTTTTTTTGGTATTTTATGTGCACTGGAAATAACGAATTATTATCATTACTTTTGGATCACCCCTCGTATTTAGGAATACGATTATTCATTAGGGTTCCGGTTCCATTTATGTTTCTCTCCAATGTTTTCCAATAGAGAATAAATATGGAATAGCGGTTTTTACCCTTCATTCAAGTCCTTTCATTGTTGCTCGTCTAGCTTGGATCGTTAAGGAAAAAATTGGGGCATTGATCATTTGCAGAGGTTATAGCTGGATCTTCTGGGAGGCTTGTTTATATAAAGTCTTCATTGTCATCACCTGACATGGCTTATTTATTTAGTTAAGGGTTTCATCTGAAAACTGACCGAAACAAACCTTCCCGTAAATCAACACTGCCCTAATCACTACTATCCAGGGTTGCCCGCGTAAACCAAGAGTACTACAGAATGAAACTGTAGACCTACAATAACTATTAACTAAAAAATAAGCGAGTGATACCACTCGCGGGATCGGTCAGACTGCCTTAGTGCCCGATCCTTAAAAAGGTGACCGCTCGGACCTATCCATACACAGGCCTATCGCCATCACCTCCTTGTTCTCCAAAATAATGGAATCCATTATTATCTGCCAGCTCATGCGGTACCTTGAAGAAGCTGATTAGTGACAGTCAATACGGTTTTCGTCGAGGTCGCTCAGCTGGTGATCTTCTTGTCTATATGAGACATAGATAGAGCGGAGGCAGTCGAGACCAAGGGGAGGTCCTGGCGTAGTTTTGACATAGCCTTCGATCGTAGTTATACCAGATATGAGCCAACATAGTTTCGACTCAATTAGGGAAGGCTTATTTTTGCCTAAGTAAATGCGCTTCGCGCCTATGATATGCCATAATACTTCTGCGCCAACGAGAATGTCAATCGTTGACGGAATATTGAAAGACGGATCGGCAAGACGAACGCCTGAGGGTAATGAAAGATTTGCAATATCTACATAGCTACTCGGTAGATTTGAAGCAATTTTGGGTAAAACAAAGCAATCGATGTCGAATTTGTATTTTTCGTCGAACGATTGTAACGTAACTGAACATTGTAGAACAATGACTTGACTGCCAATGCCTAAAATTTTAGATTGTAATTTGATTGTACGTAAAGAGAGCTTACTACATAAGTCTCCTGATATAAAGTTGCCAGTACTTACGTTATCCAGTAAGACTCGCGCTGTACAGATGCCACCGTTGACATCCAACAGCTTTACGAGCACTGTGGACAGCAATACAACGCGTGATTCAGTGTACTGATTTACAGTTAATGCAATGTTTTGAGATGGCGATTGAAGCTCTTCATCTACGTTTATAAGTATGTTGTGCTTCTTGTGGCAACCTTTACAATTACTTAACTTGCATTTTGAAGTGAAATAAAATGACCTGGCGAAGGCAGTTATGACATACATTGACCTCTTGTACTCGTACTTTTCTAATTCGCGACTCTACGGAAGCTCACGAAAGGTTGAGCAAGTGTACAAAAGGTGTGAGTCATGGCACATAGGACACTTATTGTTATATGTATATTGTTTACTATTTGTAACATAAATATTTTTAGTTTGACGCGCGCTTGTATTGTCATTCTTATTCTGAGCAAGTTGAGATTCTTCAAGGGTTTCTAATAGGTCAGCCCTGTTGGATAAAAATGAGGTAAATATCAATAAAGTAGGCGCATTAATTAAACTGTTTAGATGCTGTTCCCATTCCCGGTTAGTAACGGTGTCCAATTTAATTGACATCATATAAATTATCAACGTATCCCAATATTCAACTGGCTGATCAAGGATGGACAATGCACGAATTTTTTATTTGTTACGTCAATTATATATCTGAGAGCTTTACTAGACTCGCGTTGTAATGGCTCTACATTAAAAAAGCTTGTGGTACCCAGTGATAAAGAAAAAATTACTTTCAGTAAGAATTACACATGATCTATATTGAATAAAAAATTATTCTATTCTATTCTATCAAAGCTATTTATGTTTTATGTACATACAGTACATTTTCATAAATATATTGCGATGTCAAAGTTAATATGTTTATTTCTTTAAATTTTTCTATAGGGACTCATTACAATTTAAGTTATAAATCGCCCGTACGGCTCTCTTTTGCAAACAAATATAGCTTCGATGTCAGTCGCATTACCCCATAGCGAAATTCCATAAGACATCACGCTATGAAAGTAACTAAAACTAGCTGTCTCAACATTGGTGAGACTTCTAATCTTTCTTACAGCATATGCTGCAGAACTAAGTCTGTTTGCTAATTTAGATATATGGGGCATTAAAGCTTCGCGTCAATAGAGACTCAACTCCTCCCATTTAAAGCACATTGGTATTTGAATGTTTAACATTAGGTATTGTAAATTTAATATATTTTGTCTTATTGCCGTTTAAGAGCAAATTGTTGGCGTTAAACCAATGTACTAATTTCGATAGAGCATTATTTACATTGTCAAAATTAATTGTCGTTTGAATTTGAAAATTAAACAGGTATCATCAGCAAATAATACTATATCGTGAATGTCCCCTACAAGATAAGGTAAGTCATTAATATAAACTAAGAACAGGAATGGGCCAAGAATCGAGCCCTGAGAAACACCCATTGATACTCCTGATCCGGAGGAACCTTTACCATTGATAACGACTTTTTGAGTTCTGGTATTTAAATATAAAATAATAAGTCTAAGCTCAATATTTTCGACACCATAATGTTGTAGTTTCCTGATTAGTATCTCATGATGAACACAATCGAAAGCCTTGGAAAGATCACAAAAAATACCTAAAGCATCTTGTGAACTCTCCCAGGCATTAAAAATATGTTTCATAAGCTCGACACCTGCGTCAGCCATCGAGCGATCCCTTGTGAATAAGATAAGATCCTTTATGCTTGTCTCTATCGATCGCACATCGACGACCAGGAGGCAACACGATTATTTGATCACCTTAGTAAGGCTCCTGATGTGGCCTAAATCGGTATTCTACTGCACAGCTAGTCTTTCTGGGGACTTTAACGCCTGTCACCAAGACTGGCTGTTCCCATACCAGAAGACCATGCTGGAAGAAGCGTGGAATTTTGCCTTGACGCTAGGTCCTTTCCAGCTGGTAAAGGAAACTAAGGTACCCGATGTAGACAGCCAATTGCTTGGACCTTCTGCTTACTACCGAACCAGACAGGTATGAAGTACAGGTTACCTCCTGTGGGTACATCTGATCATTGTCTGGTGAAATCTGTATCGTCATATTCTCCACCTGATTACGAGTCCCAAGGTATTCGACGAATATGGTGGTATAAGTCAGTTGATTCGAATGAAATACGACACTTTTTGCATCTTATCCTTGGCGGGAGGTCTGTTTTTCTTCTGCGGATTCGTCGAGCTGCGCGGATGCGATAACCGATGTGTTGCGTCAAGCTATGGAGTATTTTATCCCTTTTCTGACGCTCTCACCGGTAGCAAAGCTCGCCCATGTTTTACGCTGTATGCGCCCAAGCTGAAAGGGCAAGCATTTAGCGTACCTATCCTGGGTTGACGCTCAAAACGGCAATGGACGACTATTTCGGTCGACGTATCTTTGTTTTATTTATACTTTATTAGCACATAAAAGTCCAATGCCTGACCTGGGCCCTCCCATTGTAAGGAGTATTAGTCTCAATCGTCACATTTGGCAGAAAGGATTGACGATCGCAGTACCAGACATATTGCATTTATGGCCATATGACGCTGGTCTGGATAGTCTACCCTGACTTTAATAAGATGGTATTTCGCCACCATTTGTAGCCGGAGCATTTTCTGATATTTCCTATAGTCCTTTTACCCACGGGACGAAAAAAGTTTGACTTAATTGACTTGACACGAAGATGATCATGAACTTTTGTGCTGCTAAAGCATTGCTTAAACATATATAACACTAACGCTTGTCACCCAGAGGGGTAGGCAGAGACCACGGGCTTTCATTTGGCACGATCCTGACACACCTCTCTCGCCTTTTTCACTTCCATATTCCTACACATACATGGGTACTCTTAATTTTGCCCATCATCAATATATCGCCAATTTGGTTGATATACTTCCGTCTGGGGGTGGTCCCTTGCCTACTCTGCCGTTCACTTCTGCAACAAAAATTTTTGCTTTGTTACTTTTTTCTCATTCTATTTTTCTACATGACCAAACCACCGAAAATTCTTTCTTAATCCTGGTTACAGTATCATCTTGCAAACCACATTTTTCTCTTATTATACAATTTCTCACCTTATCATTCAGATTCAGCAATATTATATAAAAAAATATTTTAAATTATTGGACGAGAACTCGGTCGTCGCTGCACCTATAGTTTCTGTTGCCATTATTACAATGACTGAGATAGATTTAAAATATTGCATTTAATAATGAAGCCTGTTTTGCAGGACAATCAAAATATGTAGTACCACGCTTCACCGAACTTTTAGTTTTCTACGGTAGCGAATTCGCCAGTTTTCTTAACGTCGACTTGAGACTTTTAATTCACCCCAAATACGTGGTGACATTTATTTTTTATTTCTGTAAATGATAGTAACTTATTACCACAAATTGCAGAATATCCATATTGCATGCTATGCTAAACCGATAGTATTAGGCAGCGTATGAGACGACTATAATATGTGGAGCTCATTTCTGTAGAGTTGACCTAATTTGTGGTAGAGGCATCTTGCATCTTGGAATAGACCTCGCTTTCAAAAATACCAGCGTGATATAGCAACATAACGATGTTGTGTCCTATGTTTAGTGTCGAGAACCGTTGAATTTGTACTTGTAACGAGGCATTCCAACTTACGCCTCAGGGTGACAAGCATCTGCATTTGTTTGTTGGTTCACGGGCTACAGCATCCACTTACCATCAGGAGAACTGTGTGTTCGAGTCACCGTTCGCTGTCGCGAAATTTTTATTTTAGTTTTTGTTAAACATGGAACTTTCTTTTCTTTTCTTTTATTATGCTTATAGATGCATACCCAGGAATGAACTGTGATGAAAATTACATTACTTGTACTGCCAAGCGATTTTGTATCCATTGCCGGTGGAATTAATCCGCAACTGTTTCATTATAATAATATTTTGTAACGTAAAATCATATTAAACGTGGTAGAGTCACAATGTAGCTGGTATGGCTGCAGTACAAATGGGTGAACTTGACCAGGAAAGACCACGCCTCACAGAATACCAGCGTGAAATAGCAGCTTGATGCTAGCGATGGGCGTTGAATGGACTAACTAGTTAATTCGACCGTCGACGTACTGTGAACGAGTTAGACGGTTTACGAACAATGAATGGACTACTGAATTATGTTCATAATTCGTTGAAATGACATAATTTCGCAAACAAATTAGAATGTAGATTGCAAGAGTATAAATAGCAGTTTGTTATTGTGTTAGCTGAAGAAAAGGCCGTCATTGTATCGTCGCGTTTGCAAAAGAGAAGGGCGACTTAATACTTCGTGGCGTTACACTAGTCTACGGTCTACGTATGTCGACTATGTCGAGCCATAGATGACGTCGCGGAGTTTCGATTTGAACGTCTGCAAAACCAAGTTGACGCGTAAACTAGTTGACAAATTTAACTAGTTGATCGACTAGTCGATGAACGAAAATAGAGGGTCTAGCTTTGTTAGCGACAAATACGTCGACGGCCCATCGATACTTAATACCGCTGCGTCCGTATGGTGAGTGTAGAGAACCGGAGACCCTATCAATCTTAGTGCTCATGGGTGGCAACGAATCTACATTTTGATTTTAAATGCATTAATATAAGATGTCTATGGGCCCCAACATCCATTTACCATCAGATGGAATGTGTGCTCGTTTGTCATCCTATATACAAAATTAACAATTTTATGGGTGCCGGTGGAGAACGAACCTGGGTTACTAGCGTACTGAGAAATTTTACGGCAAACTCCTAGCCCCTGAGCTACTAGGGCTTGTTTTGAATCTTTATATGACCTACAAATAATTCCTCTGTCGTAATCTTCCCGTAAGCTTTCACTGCTGAACATGGAAGGATCTCTCGATGTAGGGAGGGCTTGCCTCAGTCGTCATGCTTGGCATAGGATTGACGATCACAGAACCAGACGTGAGCACCTCTGACAATGTTGCCTGTTGCCGGTCTGAAGTAAACGAGGTGGTTATACCGCAATCTGTCGGAAGTCAACAGAATTTTCTGGCAAACCCTATTCTTACGAAACCCATGGGATAAAATGTGATGATGAATTCTCTTATGGCGTACTTGTACGCCAAATTCGACTGTACTGTGTGTATAACACTAATTCTGCAACAGCGATAATTAGATTAATGTAATTATAACATGATAAGAAGAACCATTCTTTCCCTCCAAAAATGAATATGAGAGACATTATTCGGAGTAATTGGCTATAATACTTTATATCTAGCAACATTATTTAGTATAATTATGTAAAATATTATAATTTCTTTACTTCTCCTGGGTTAACTGATAGAGAATGCCATAAGGCATAAACTCCGCCCGTTTATAGTGTCTTACAATAAAGATGCAATGTCTTACAATAAATAAAATATTTAATTCGTGTGTATTTCAGAACAGTACATCACACCGATAAATATTTTTTCAGAACTGTCTGAGAAGAAGATTAAATTAAATTCTACTGATAGTAACATAAACGTAGTACGTAAAGAAAACCTCGATTTTGAAGGTCCTACTATTAAATCAAACCCTAACGTGAAAAAATATAATCAACCAATTAATAAAAAAGGAAAGCATCCTGCAAAGATAATGAAAAAGAAAATTTTGAAACAAAAGAGTGTAAATATACTTACGAAAAAAACATCTGGGGCATCAACAAAAGACATTCTCGCCAAACACATTTCATACAGTCATAAGACGCTAAAGAACTCGGAAACCACTGCAGTTCGGACACAAGTTGAACAAACTCCAGTATCACAACAAACAGAAATATTTAATTGTGATATTTGCGAATTCAAAACATCTCAAAAACGTCGCATTTTGGCACATCTTAAAGCGCACGTCGCTAAACAAATGTACTGTTGTAATAATTGTGAATATAAATGTATTAGAAAAAGTGAGTTGCGAAGACATATCAAAATACACGCCGGAGAAAACCCTTTTTCGTGTAATATCTGTGAATTTAGATGTAGTAGAAAAATTCATTTGCAAACACATATGAAAATACACACTGGTGGAAAACCTTTTTCGTGTAATATCTGTGAATATAGATGTAGTACAAAGAGTCGTTTTCAAACACATATGACAATACATACTGGAGAAAAACCTTTTTCATGTAATATCTGTGAATATAGATGTAGTACAAAAAGTAATTTGCAAGCACATTTGAAAATACACACCGGTGAAAAACCTTTGTCGTGTAATATATGTGAATATAGATGTATTACAAAGAGTGATATGCAAACACATATGAAAATACATACTGGAGAAAAACCTTTTTCGTGTAATATCTGTGAATATAGATGTATTAGAAAAAGTTATTTGCGATGGCATATGAAAATACATACTGGAGAAAAACCTTTTTCGTGTAATATCTGTGAATATAGATGTAGTATAAAAAGTAATTTGCAAACACATATGAAAATACACATCGGAGAAAAATATTTTTCGTGTAATAATTGTGAATATAAATGTATTAGAAAAAGTGGGTTGCAAAGGCATATGAAAATACATGCCGGAGAAAAACCTTTTCGTGTAATATCTGTGAATATAGATGTATTACACAAGTTCGTTTGCAAAGGCATATGAAAATACATACCGGAGAAAAACCTTTTTCATGTAATATCTGTGAATATAGATGTACTAGAAAAAGTTGTTTGCTAAGGCATATGAAAATACACACTGGAGCAAAATCTTTTTCGTGAGCTATCTGGTAAAATATGTACAATATTATATAAACGTGTTTTGTATAAATATAAATGTGTACAAAATAAAAACCTATTTTTGTGAATTTCTTATGTAATTATAGAACGAGTAGAGAAACCTTTCCTTTTTATGTGCTAATTGAAACTGCATTTATTCTGAAGAAGCTAATACAAAAACCAAAAAAATGAAACCTTAAAATAAATAGCGAATGTTTTTTTATTTTTATTTATTTAAATTATAGTTTATGATTTTCGTTTCGACATTTATCGTTACCGTCACAGCCTTTAAGGCCCGTATTAATTAACGTTACTCAACGGCAAACTCAAGTGCGTAATCATTACGATATCAGCATCTCATGATCGTTGCTAATTAATAAACACATAAAATCAGTATTACAGTTACCATGATTAGCTCCTCAAGACGCTGTACTTAGGAATACTGTTCTGTGACTTAAGGTCTTGATCTCGTGAACGATTACGTCACATAGACCGAAGTTTAGAATATCATTCATCACGTTTCGTTTTTGCTATATCGTGAGCCGTATGCTCGTTTGCCCCCTCTGCTATAAAAAAAATCCTTTCCAGTCCAGTAGCTTGAAAACGTCTTCCAATGCAGCGGTGAAGAGTTTCGGGAACACGAATACAGAACCAAAGTACGGTTTCGTACTTTGGTTCTGTACTCGGATAGCCATCGTAGCCCTACTGTACAAGCACTTCTGCACTTCGATATACCGACAGTCAACTTGGCACCGCGGAAGGGACTGCAGCACCGCCCAAATTTCGATGGAATCAAAGGCTTTTGCATAGTTCACATACGGCAAAGTGGCAGATTGTACTCTTCGGTCTTCTTTAGAATTTGCTGAAGGGTATGTACGATGTGGTCGTATGTGGTCTATGGTGCTAAAGCCCTTTCGGAAACCGGCTTGTTCGGGAGACTGGAAGTCGTTGAGTTTGCGTGCGAGACGATTCGTAATGACTCTCGAAAACAGCACCTAGACGCGGTTCAGTTGGGAAATCGGTCTGTAGTTCTTCAAGAGAGCATTGTCGCCTTTCTTGAAGAACAAGACCACCGCACTTCTGCTCTACGCCTCCGGAGTAGTGTCACCATGGAGGACGGAATTAAGGAGCTTCTGAAGGAAGTACCGGTTTTGCACCCGCTTTCAGAAGCTCCGCTGGAATTCCATCCTCGCCCGGGGACTTGCCGTTTTAAGGTGCTGGAGAGACATTCTAATCTCGCTCAGACTGACGTCCGGGATATTATCGGAATAGTGTCGAATAAGACTTGCTAATCTCAATCAATCAGTCAATATATTCTTTATTGTACACCAATACACATTAGAACGAGACAAAATGAAATAAATATACAAGGTGTCTCAAAAGTAAGTTCACATTTGCTTATCTTATTACGCGAAAGCAACTATTCTGAGGGGCGCGGGGGGTATGTCAGTCGGTAGTCTGGCTCTTGGGAATTTAGTCGCTATGGAGCGTTTCTCTGGTGCGGACCGTGCGTTGTGCGTACGTGAGTTTTACAAAAACGGTAATTCGGCGACTGTAGCGCGTAGAAAATTCTGCAGTATTCGACATATTCGTCACTTAAATGATGCGCCTAGCACTCGTCTCATTGCAAAATGGGTTGAGAAGTTTGAAGAGACTGGGTCAACTCTGGAGAAACCAAAATCTGGGCGACCAAGAACATCAAGAACAGCCGAAAACGTGGACAGTGTTACTCAGTCTATTCGAGATGATCCAAACCTCTCGATTCGGAAGCGTGCTGTTGCTTTAAATGTGCACAGATCTTCATTATGCCGCATTTTACACAAAGATTTAAAGCTGCACCCGTACAAAATTCAGTTAGTGCAAGAACTGAAGCCTCAAGATGCTGGTCAGAGGCTTGCCTTTGTAAATCAGATGATTGAGCGCTTTCCAACGTTCACCAACATCTTGTTTTCCGATGAAGCCCATTTTCACCTGAATGGGCATGTAAACAAGCAAAATTGTCGTTACTGGAGTGCAACCAACCCAAAACAAAACATCAGAAACCGCTACATTCACCCAAAGTCACCGTATGGGCAGCGATGTCGGCGCGAGGAATTATCGGCCTTACTTTTTGAAGATGGAAGGGACGCACACTCACAGTGAATTCAGAGCGTTATGTGGAGATGTTAGACGAGTTTTCGTACCCCAACTGCAAAACTTTCCTGGTTACAACCAAAGAACATGGTTCCAGCAGGATGGAGCAACTTCACACACGTCCAACAGATCTCTGCCTCGAGTTCGAGAAATTTTTCCAAACAAATTAATCTCCTGGCGAGGTGACATAAATTGGCCTCCACGGAGTCCCGATTTAACGCCTATGGATTTTTTCCTGTGGGGTTATGTCAAATCAAAAGTTTACGCTAATAAACCGACTTCCTGGCACAATTAAAAGAAAATATCCGTCATGAAATGGCAGCCATCACGGAGACTACCTGCCGAGCTGTCATAGGCAATTTTAGTGCCCGACTAAATGAATGCCGAGAGCGCAACGGTTTACATTTGGACAATGTTATTTTTAAAAATAAATTCCCAAACAGTGTACTTCAATATAAAATAAACATTTTTCAATAAAGCTAAGACTTTTCTTTTAAAAAGATTTAAATGTGAACTTTCTTTTGAGACACCTTGTACAAGTTGTCCCAGAACATAACGATCAAACGAAAGGGGGTTGTAGACCATGGAAGGACTAAAGGGCCACCAGTTGGACCCAAGTTGCGTGGTTTAAAAGATAAAGGGTGATTTATAAATTTTCCAGAAAATCACCCTTTGCGTCAATATTTTTGATGCTGCAGCTGCAAATGAGGACCGATTTTAATTTTTTTTCTGTTTTGTATAGCCTAATGATATGCCTACTATACCTACTATTTTATTTTTCAGTACCTATTACGGTTTGGTAGAAATAAATACATAAAAATTCGTAAAAGTGTAAAAATGTAACATTAAAGTTTTATCGAGCAAGTTGGACCCTTCACCCTGTAAAAAAATGTACTCACATGTAACTGTATTCAAAAGTTGGCGAAATTCATGGAGATTTCAAAATAGTATAATACTTGGTACTTTTATTTCAATTTTTTGTGCTATAATTTTTTTTCTCGCAGAGGGTAGATTTTGTGCAAATTACTCAATTAGATATTTTTTAAATGATTCGTCCGTTCGATTAATGTAAAGAAAAATAATTCGTTTTCACGCTGATTTGGCCGATTTCAGACCTAATATCCATAGAAAAGTAAAAAGTAGTTCATTTTTTTATCCAATTTTGGTATTAAACAAAACACATTCAAAATTACAATACATACGATGCTTCTCAGCTTTAGTTGCTATGACGCATAGGAGTATGTAAGTGCAAGCGAGACAGAAGATATAAAAGTGACTTGAACTATTCAGGTAGGTAATACCGGTAACCCGCCCCCTTTGGTTTGTAAACTTACGAACAAAGGAAACAATAAGTGATAATAAAACCAGTAATTTCTTTATGATTTTTATTGATAATTTTACAATAAAAGTTCGAATTGTCGACCTCCTGCTCTAATACAGGCGCGGCATCTTATGAAAGAACGTTTTATAGGCCGCGCCAATCTTCTGTTATTTGCTTGTTGAGAAAATTCAATTATTTTTTGTCGAAGCTCTGCAATATTGGGGATTGGTTTTGAATACACCTTTTCTTTTAGATATCAAGATATCATTATACAATGGATTAAGGTCCGGTGACCGTGCTGGCCATGCGACCTATCAATTTTCCTGGGAAATGTTCATTTAGAAAGTTTCTCACCGGCAAAGCGTAATGGGCGGGGCAACCATCATTTTGTAACCACATATCTCGTAGAGTTGCTAGTGGTAAGTCTTCTAATAAAATGGGCAGGTCTCTTCTTAAAATCATTTAGTGCTTCTGGAAATTCGAAAGTTCCGATTATGCGCCCATTAATAATACCGGTCCACAGATTTACTTTGAATTGATATTGAGACCTTTCTTCGCGCATTAAATGTGGGTTCACCATACTCCAACTATGGATGTTGTGCATGTTCATAAATCCATCTTTCTTGAAAGTGCTTTCATCCGTCCATAAAATATTATTTAGAAAATTCGGGTTTTCTCTATGAATTTCTAACATCCTCCTACAAAATGCTACCCTCGGAGCATTATCCCGTGGCAAAAGAGCCTGCACTTTTTAGTAGTGGTAGGGGTGGTACCTATTGCGTTGGAGCACCATATGTACAGTTGTCTCAGGTATTCCTGTCAATAATGCAATGTTACGAACAGAAGTTCGCGGATCATTTCGAACCTGCTCCAAAACTTCGTCTTCAATGTCAAAGTCTTCTCTACCATATGCAGGTACTACCGCTCCAGCAAAAAAAACTTCATAACACATTCATAAATACACGATAGTCAGGATATCGCTCCTCGTCAGGGTACCTCTCACGGTAGTGTCTAGCTGCAGCTCGAGCATTAGCACGACATTCACCATAAATAAAATTCATGTTGGCATATTGAACTGGAGTGTAGTGTGCCGTCATTGTTTAACAATATCCAATCACAAAGAGCCAAAGTCCAGTATATAGCCAAATTGTCACCAAAAGAGTATCCACAAAGTCCAGTTGAAAGCCAAAGTCGTCGCCAAGAGAGTATCCACAAAGTCCAGTAGAAAGCCAAGGTCGTCACTCGTCACCAAAGGAAGAGCCACAAAGTCCAATAGAAAGCCGAGTCAGATAGTACTAAAACACCGATGAGAACAGGAAAACAGGAGAAACGTGCGACGCGAACAAAGTACCAACCATATAATTCCACGTACCTTTGGGCTGTCTTATATGTAAAATCTTTGAATTTGGTGACATCGATTACCTCTCCAGATGTTATGGCTTGCAAAATCACAGCAAATCTGCGGACAAGCTCTTTGTCCAAACCAGTGATAGTCGCAGTTTTATCGGAAACTCAAAAATTTTCTTGCCGTGTTCCCATGGTTTGTGGTTCCCATTTAACAAACGGCAAAATAAAATTACATTTTAGAACGCAAACCGAGTTCATTTTCTTGTTGTGTGGGCAAGTCTATCGATTCATTATAAACATTCAAGATAAATATCGACATTAATTTTGATATAGTTGAGTCAATCCCTAGCGTAAATGTAAAATATTTTGTAATGTTTTCTTATATTTGCGCGAAGACTACACATTAAATGAAACTAATTTTTACGGATTATATCACGTTTAATTTTAACTTTTAATTCCCGACGTTACGGGTGCTTTACAGCACCCATGGTCACGGGGGTACTGAGGTGTTTGACGTCCTGATGTCATAAGTGTAAGTCTAGCAGTGATATACTTGGGTTTGGATTTAATTTTATTAATTATAGGATCCCAAGCAGATGGCAGCACTCATCCATCTTCTCTATTGAAATTAGGATGTTTTTTATTTCAAAAGCCTCGCGAATCATCCTTGGTAGGAATCGGTGTTCTTTTGCGAGTTTGTGGTCTATCAAATCTGATGTAATGCCAGGGACGATCTTGAACATGTTCACAAACTGCAGACTTCCCGATACGTCGGTGCTTCAAGTCAGCTATATAACAAAATCGGTTACAGTCATGAGATTTGGTATCCTTTTCTATCTTGCATTTTTGCCATAAGGAATTTTCTTCTCCTTGCACACTATGTTGGTCTATACGCCAGTATATTCTAAGTCTATGCATAAAGGCGGCTCTTCACGTTGGCCAACATAGTGGCGAATGTGTTGGCCAATAACGATGGCCATCGTGTAGAGTGGGTGTTTGTGCTTACGTTGGTATGTATTGGAATGATGACCCACAAGTTGGCGCGAGATCCGTGTGGTGTCGGTTTTTACAAAGATCAAAGGGTTGTGGCAGAGTATTGGCCGCCGCGTCCACGTTGGGCGCACGTTTAGTTGCTACGAGCTCCCAGAGTAATCGGATCGCACACACCTGATTTAAATTTTATATTCACGCATCGTAACTAGTGTCTACAAAATGGCAGTAACAATGACCAATGAAGAAACTTTTCGCTTTATAGAGCTCTACCGCGTTCACATTGATGAAAATCTGAAATAGCAAAGCCATATAGAATTTGTATGCAAAAAGTGACACAATCGTCTTATAACCTATATATGCTAGCAAAAGTCAGTCTCCCACATTACTTGTGGCTTATCATGGTTATGTTGCGTCCAGGCTTAGATATGGAATAATATTTTGGGAAACGCCACTAACTGGGATAAAGTATTTAAATGTCAAAAATGTGTATACGTGCTATGTGTGGTTGAAAAGAAACTGTAAAGATTATTTTATGAAATTAAAATTACTTACCGTACCATCACTATACATATTTGAAATGGCTTTATTTATCAGGCAATATCCATCACTATTTAAACTAGAGATTTCGCAATAGAAGCAGATTATATAATAACCTTGGTAAAAATATAAAACTACCTTGTATAGGAAAAGTGTGTTTGCTATGGCTCCAAAGATATACAATAAGATTCCGAATAACATCAAGGAGTGTAACGATATACAGATTTTCAAAGATAAATTGTTCCACTTTCTAATTGAAAATTCATTTTATTCGATTGATGAATTTTTGTCGAGTGTCAGAGTTAATAAAAGTCCAACGGATACTACATAATTTTATCAAATTAAGGTTATATATAATTGAAAATATTTCTATAATTTAAATGAATATTTTGATACAAATATTATTTAATTTGTGTGGACAACTTCGGCTTGCCTCTTTTTTCAATTATTATTAAATTTAATTTTCTATATAATTTTATTGTATTTAATGTTCTATATAATTTTATTATATTTAATTTTCTTTTTAATTATTATAATTCTAATTGTTATTATCATTGTTCTTTCTTTTACTTGACAATGTGATTATTAGTTGAAATTGAATTTATAGAATGTTCAATAATTTATCTAATATTGTATACCTAATTTTAAAATGTAACTTAATAATGAAATCTAATAATGTAATTTAGTAATAATATTTAATAATGTAATTTAATATTTTATAATTGCTACGCCTAAACCGGGTTCAAATGCGGACTATTTTTAAAACATCACATCTATTGTTACCATTTGATTGCAATAAAGATTATGATTACCAAGCCGAAAATTATTTGTGGAACACAAGAAATAAAATTTCTTTTTCCACTTCTTTTTCCCTTTCTTTTGATCATCCTTTCTTATATACATTCACGTAGTAGCGGTATGCTGTGATTA
The DNA here is from genome assembly GCA_029286625.1 of Parnassius orleans. Lineage (NCBI taxonomy): Eukaryota > Metazoa > Arthropoda > Insecta > Lepidoptera > Papilionidae > Parnassius > Parnassius orleans. Next base: position 7,118 of record JAGSMP010001640.1, on the reverse strand, counting down.
AATAAACCGCAGCAGCCGTTAGCGCCTCAATATCCATTTTAATAAATTCGTCCGCACATTGGCCTGAACCGAAGCAAACTGAACGACCTTCCAACGTGTGGACGCCATCACAAACTCTTAGCTAATATCTTTGCCAACACATTCGCCACTATGTTGGCCAACGTGAAGAGCCGCCTTCAAATGCTGGGGCTACACCTAACGAGAAACGTCAATGCCCATAAACGCAACAATTATTGCCTTAATTTTAACGTGATAAAGTGAGTGGCCACACTTGGACGGTCAACGTCATTTTAATTTCAATGCCGTTGAACGGCGTTAAAGTTGGCATTAATGTTAACTGACCATTTATTTTTAACTCAAAACGGGACATGGGTTTATTTATACCCCATTTAGCAGCTTAACAATAAATAAATATTATGTTATTTATTTAAAACTGTAACTTTATACAATTAGTGTTCACTATAATTATAATCACATTAATTATAATTATTTTTATTATAACAAATTGTGAAAAATAAAAGTTAACCACCAGTTCACCAGCTTCATTAAAGTAAAGTTCCTCAGACGGTAATTATTAAATGCAACATATTTTTAATTATATTTGTATTTGTCAGTGGAACAAATTTGCTTTAATAAAGTTGGTGATGATTTTAAATAAGAAAAAATTCTGGGCAAGTTTTTTACATCGACCTTTGTTATCAACATCGCCTTGAGAACTGGAACCTGTATGTGATTTTTCAGACGTCCACAATTTATACATAATAAAAAATAGTTTTTCTACTGGAGCATTTGTACCAGGTAGACATAAAATATATTCGATTAAAATGCAAAAGAATTTATGTTGAAGATTATTGGTGCGAAAGTGTTTGAATACTTCCACCCAACGAGTTTCTGCGAAAACTTTTAAATTATCCCATTCGGTTATTTTTTGGTCGGTCCCGCTCTCGCACCGTTCGTGTCTGACGAACTTCATAGTTTAAAATTTTCGCGCGGTTCAGGAAAACGAGACTATTTTGCGTCCCGGAGCTTTGTTTGGGGACAACGGGACAGGTGACCGAGAAAAGGTACAGTCCCGTTAAAAACGGGACGTGTGGTCACTTTACGTTAATATTCCTTGAATTTCAAGTAAGATGAACGTTGACGCTAATACTCTTATATTTGATGAGTATAAATGTTTATTATATGAATATATTTTATCATTGCCTAAGCATGGCTCTGTTTGCAGAATCTCAAGAAACGTTAATAACTTTTTCATTATTATATCCACTCCATCACAACCATACGTGCGACCCCGTTGCGCTCACCGTGCACAATAAGACAATCGTAGTGTGGCCGCTTCAACGCGTTAATTCGTGCGTTAATCTCTTTGATGTACCGCCACTCGAGTTATCGCCCAACGGCAAACGGCATTGTTAATGCCGTTGTAAAATTATCACGTTAAGCGTAGCCACACCTACTTTCAACGCCCATCAACGCGATAATTAACGGCATTTCTCGTTGGTGTAGCCCCAGCAAAACAGAGCACTCCCATAGAGTAAAACTGGACTCGTCTAAGCTCACCTCTATCTACGAAGCTCACATATCATTTATGACAGCTTTTTCTTTTACATTTTCATAGTCATGATCAAAGTTTGGTGCGATAGAGCCTATTTTTATAGGACCTAGATAATTATTTCAAAAGATTTGTACTACTTTTATTTATTAATCTAATTATGAAATGAGTTCATAAAATGTTTATGTTTAGATGGATTCTATTCGAGCTTGTTAAAAGGCGAATGTAAAATAAAAGAAAACACTGTTATTTAAACATGTTTTTATTTAATTTTATCTTAAATTCACTAAAAGCTTTTAATTGCATCTGATGCAAAGCTTTATTCTCTAACCTTGGACACCTGTACCTTTCAATATTTTTTATAGTATTGCACCAATTAAACATTGTCATTGTTGTTAATGCTAGAAAGTGTTCAAAACGGCATCCTTATGCAGTTTGCAGTTTAATAAGTCAAACAAATGCTTGGGTTTGATGAGAGTTTTTATGTTTTTATAATATCACTCTGGTGAGGTTTTTTTCTAAGTATTTGTTTGCTTTTTGTGTTACTATCCCAAAATTTCACCGCCTTTTCGCTCGTAAACTGAAATCAAGCTGCCTCTGTGATCTTCTGTATTGCCTGTAAAGCTTAGCACAATGCAGTGGCAGCTTACTTGTCTGTATGATACGCCATTTCCTCCTTGTTATTGTAGAACGAAGCACATGTTTATCTAAAATAAAGAAAAGAAGGAAATAAGAAAACTAAGTTATTTACCCTTCAAATACTCAAAGTTGCATTTTCTACTGATAATTAGATTGGGTGTGCGTTTAGCGAAAGAATGTTTCACATATAAAAAGAAAATAGCATGTAGTCATAACTTATGCAACAACAAAATTAACAGTAATCTAGGGTCACTCCAGTTCATATTGATGATTAACGATCTTCCGAGTGTTGTGAAAGATGCGACGTGTCTGCCATTCGCCGACGATCTCAAACTTTCACTCCCATAAGGAGCGCTGAGGACTGTCAAAGTCTCCAGCACGACATAAATAGAGTAGTAGCTTGGACTAAGGAGAACCAGTTGCAGTTTAACACCTCAAAGTGCTTGGCAATATCATTCACCCGCTCAAAACACCTATAGTACAAAATAGTACCAAATAGCGCGAGGCGACACGAGGCAGCGTGTGTGTGAAAGGAAGGGTAGAGTGAGTAGTATACCTAATGCATTGTTTCGTACCGATCTAGATAAGAATTCGGCGCCCGCGAGGATATTGACCCTATTGTCAGCTGATTTTCTTTTCAAGTTTCACTGCTGGTTTTATGTTTCAGTATTTTCATGATATTTTAGTGAAATATCGTTTCAATTAACTGTACTAACATGATGGAGCGTGAATAAAGTTAATAAAACGTTATGAAAAGATGATTTTTTTCCTCGGGATCGAATTTCTTTGTGACACATCATCATAGGTATCTGTCTTCGTTTTCGGGAGCGTTTCAAAATACGCTGTATAATGCATTGGTCAGAAGTCATTTGGAACACAATGCAATGGGTTGGTCCCACATGTAGCTAAGTATAAGCTAATATGGAGAGGGTACAAAATAAATTTGTGATATATCTGTATATGAAACATTACGGCGTGTACCCACCTTATCCTTAATGTATCCAACCTTATTGATTATAGGAATGGTCGGATATAATGAACTTAGGGTTGGAAGAGAACTTACTCTGGTCTTATATATTTACAAGGTACTCATAGGGAAAATATTTAATTCTGGCATACTAAAATAATTAAACATGTATGTCCTGGATGGATAATTGCTTGCCGTGCAGAACGGAAGAACAAAACTTAATGTGCCAGGCACCCTGACACTTGCTCTCTGCACACTTAATTTGATAGCGAGAGAAACAGAGTTGTTTTGTTGTCACTTGAGTTCACAAGGATAGCATTATACATTATTTGTTATATAACTAATTTTAAAAGATAAATACAGATAATATAGCATATAGAATAGTTACACTATCGTATTAGTATAACCTGTAAAGATAGTTGTAAGTGTTGAAATAGCGTTTCGTTCCACGGTGACTTTGAACCATGTTATATGATATATAAGCTAACACTTTAGAAATAGGATAAAAATCACAGTGGTATCTCTTTTTAGTAATAAATATATAATATACAAATAAGTATAATATGCATATAATAAGTTATCTTTGTAAAAAAAAAAACATTTTTCTTTTTATAGAAACTGCAAAAATGATTCATTACACGCATTTTTTCCCATATTATATTAACCAGAACACGGAAAATCAAAACCACTCATTTTTTTTTCAGATTTCTTGATTCCGTTTAGGTTTTCATAAAATCTATAGGCCATTTACTATAATAAATTGGTATCTTTTTTTTGTGTGTAATACCATTAAGGGTCCTTAAAATTTCTAGTGGGCCCAAAAACGATTGACACTTTTATTTATTAATTTATTTATTTCATACATTACATTTAATAATTACATTACATTACGGTACAATCGTAAGTTTATAGAAACTTTACCATGTACCGGTATCGCTGACAATAATAAATATGAGGGTGAAGTAAAATTACACTTATTATTTATTAAGTACGTGACCTGTTATTGCAGGATGCATTGCTCATGGATCGTATATACAGGACGTTTGTTTTAAAGCGTTATCATAATATTCATTAGTAATACATATTATGTATAATTTAAATTATTTATGATGCAATCCATAAAGTAGTTTTTTTAATTTTAAATTAATATTTTTTTGAGTCATTTCTGATTTTACAGATACTGGTAGCTGGTTAATTAGGTTAGGGATCATAATTATATTCTAAAGTACGTTTAGCATATAAATTATTATATTTAGGTAAAGCTAATATAGGTTTTCCCGAGCTGCGAGTTTTGGAGTAATCACGGGTAACGGAAATTTTTAACTGTTCATAAAAAAAATCTTCTACAAGAAGGGTAAACTTTACTTTTCGTGTTAAAAAGTTAAAGTTAAAGTTACAGCCTATATACGTCCCACTGCTGGACACAGGCCTCCTCTCATTTCTGAGAGGATTTTAGGCAAGGAATTAATGTCCGCCGCGCTGCCCCAATGCGTGTTGGCGAACTTCACATGTCTTCGAAATATTTTTTCTTATTTCTCAGACATGTAGGTTTCCTCACGATGTTTTCCTTCACCGCCGAGCACGTGGTAGATCAGCACTTAAAATTGCAATTAACAATTTCATTGGTGCCGGCGGGTTCGAACCCAGGTTGCTCGCGTACTGTGAAACTCACAGCGAGCTCTAAACATCTGAGCTACCACGGCTCAACTTTTTTTACTTTTCGTGTATCGGTATAATGTTGCAATGACTAAAAAGGTTATGGTAATCTGATATATTGTTTTTTAATATTGTCCAGATATATCGTTTTTAGAATATGTCACTGCAGTAAATAAATATGTTCTAAATGTGATCTGTACGTTCTGCCATAACCAGACAAGCCTACTTTTGACTCCACCAGTGATTTATATAGCTGTATAAGAATTTTATATGGAATTTCACATTTAATTATGGAAAATTTTGCAAGCATACCACAAAGTTTATGACACACATGCTCAATATGTTCTTTCCAATTTAGGTGACTATCTATCACGAGTCCTAAGTAAACTTATTATTTTGGTCCATGTGTGTGAGAAATAAAGAAATTTATTGTTATTTTTACGTGGTAGAGCCATGCTGGAGCTATATTAATAGTATAGTTGTAGCACGAATGGGTCGGCTCGACCGGGAAGGACCACGCTCTCACAGAATACCAGCGTAAAATAGCAGCTTAATGATGCTGTGTTTCGTATGGTGTGTGTAGAGAACCGGAGACCCTTTTACTGGAAAAGAGGCATTCTATCTTAGTCCTCACGGCTGACAACGCATCTGTATTTTAATTCGCAAACGAAGATAGATATAGATGTCTATGGGCCACAGCAACCACTTACCATCGGGTGGACGTGGGTGGACTGTGTGCTCGTTTGTCACCCTTCTATAATAAAAAATTTAGAAACAATTTATTGTCAGGTATACAAATGCTCGTTATTATTAATATTTAAATTTCTTACCTGTTGTACTTCTACCGTTTTCACTTTCATATCTAGATGTAGAAATTAAGTTCAGGTTATCATTATCTAATGATGAATTTACATCTGTTTCCATTTCTGTAATATAACAGATTTGTTCTTTAATTAAGGTACTTCTAGATTCAAAACATTTAAGTTTTAACTAGTATTGAGTTATTTATTACAGTGTTATTAGAGACATTGTACAAAAGTTAAGATATAGATTATAAGGTCTCGAATGAAAAGCTATTATGCAACCCAATGAAAAATTCATAGCCCCAAATAAGTAACACTACAACCAAAACCCTTATGTATGTAATGTCATCAAATTGTGCTGTAATTGTATGATAGTAATATTCAAACATAAACAGACACACAAATTATGGATGCTAAATAAGTAATATAATAGATTGTTGTATATAATCTGAATGTTTAATAAATTTTTATACAATTATTATTAGAAATAATTGAATGGAAACTTACCAGTAGTTTAGTTTAGTTTACGACGGGCTGTTTTCCGCAACTCCACGTCCAAGCGCGTATTTTGCGTGTGGGCAGGAATAATATAATTATTCGAGCCATGAGATCTCCCCGAAGAAGTTTGATCCCGGCGTGCCGAGATGTTTAGCCCTGTATGTAGCGACCTCCGGACATTTCAGCAACACGTGGGCCGCTGTTTCGTCCTCCCCATACATGCCCTGCACAGGGGACTATCTGTAACACCTATGGTAAATAAATGTTTGTTAAAGGTGCCGTGTCCTGTGATAGCACTTGTTACTATCCTGATCTGCGGCTTGTTCAGTCTCATTAGAACTTTGGTTAAGCGACTGTTTATTTCAAGCAGGGCTTCCCTAGCTTATCTGCAGTCTACTAGAATTATTACCAGTATTGTACGTATTTAAAGGCTTAAGGCATCTTTCTACAACTTCTGCTATACAGTAGGTGTGATCCAAATACTGCCTTTTTTTACAATAAATGTGATTATTGTTGACTTCCTCTGAAAAAAGAAGCAGATAATACTACATAACAACAGGCAGATCGTTTAATCAGGGGGATTTGTCCTGATATTTATTTATTTAAAAATTGGCATTCAAATGAGTGCTAAAAGATTTGACATTGGCAGAATTCTATTAAGAGAAGCTATATGTTAAAGTAAGTTAGTTTGTAAACAACAGGTACTAATTGTAGCTTTACATTTTATTATTACTATTTTATAGAACATATTTTTTACATGGCAGAGCCACACTACATCTATCTTATGCATGTAGCACAAATAGGTCAAATCGACCGGGGTAGGACCGTGCTCCCATAGAATACCAGTGTAAAATAGCAGCTTAATGCTGCTGTGTTTCGTATGGCAAGTGTAGAGAACCAGAGAACCTTTTAACTGAAAACGAGGCATTCCATCTTAATCCTTAGGGGTGACAACACATCATCATTTTGATTCTTAATCGAGGATAATTATAGATGTCTATGG